>JAINUU010000054.1:0-7500 GCA_020205605.1 Panax ginseng
CCAAGGGATGGAGACTCCTGATGCTGGGACTGATGCTTGGGTCACTTGAAGGAAACTTCTTGCAAGAGGAGCAGCATCATGCAGAATGCGGCTGACAATCATGAGCAACAAGATGTTGAAGAGGTTAAACTTATCCCCTAGGGCCATTCCTGATGATTCCTGGCAGGACGATGGAATTGGGCCTGCATGGAACATAATGTTTGCCAGGGAACTCAATTTGGACTCCTCGTTGGACGGCAGGGAGTCTATTAGCTTCTAAAATGCCTTTGTACCTCTTGAATTTGGATGAGCAGACACCCTAAGTGGACAAGGATGGGGCTGCTGTTCTTAAGGATGCAGTGAAGCAGAAAAGAAACTGGGCTACTATCACAGTGCTGTGAACAACAATGCGTTTGAGGTCTCACAATAAACCTGCTCAATCTCACCTCCTCAACATACTTCCTCATGATAGGTGGAATTCTATGGAATATAAGAGGTATTGGCAACTCCCTCTTCACTTGAAAAGGCCTGTAGGCTTGTTAAAATGCTTAAATTCTCTTCTAGAAATTTCTTGGATCAATGGTAATCTAACTTAATACTTCCTGCCTTCGTTGTAAGCGTAAGACAGAGTTAGGAACATGTTTAGATTGACTAATTCGATAAAAGTGGTCGCCCCTAAGCAATGTGAATTGAAAAACATTCCTAATGTCGGCGAATCGCGGGTTTGGAACCCTATACAAGGATATGGTCTCGATCTCGCTTGATGGTGCCCTCTCGATGATTGATTGTTGACTCAACATTGATTTCGTAGTCGAGTTGGAGGCTCTCCCTCCATCCATCGAGTCAAGTAATTCGCTATCGTAAAATTTGCACTTGTCTCAACAAGCTCCTATCTCATGTCATGCTTCTTCTTTCTCCGAATCGGTTCCTTAGTGTCACCAATCAAGATTCGCCATCAAGAGAGGGAAGAGCCTTTACTTTTGGTTAGGCTGGTCTCGTCATTCACGCAATTCCCTGTCCATCGATTGATCACGCGAGTACGCATCCAGTCAGCAGATAGTGAATGAAAAAGCGTTCATCCTGGATTCTCTTCCTCAATCCAAATTTCTATAAATTGATCCCCGGTCAAAGTCTCCACGGCTTTTCACGCCCTCTACCAAGAGGTGCACCATGTTGATAGGAATCTGCAAAGACCTTCTTGTACACGTCCTCGAGGGCAGCATTCATGGCAATCATCACTAGTTTCCCGAGGGCATGGTATGGCTTTGTTCTTGGTGTTGTTTAATAGATGTCGAGTGCCGCTTTTCCCCGTCCGAGAATCTCCATCTGCTTTAAGTGGGCGAGCTAGAATCCTTATGTGTCAGTTGGTTGTTCAAAAGACTCCTCTTTCCCTTTGCATCTTCATCTTTTCAAAAGCCCAGACCCAGTCTTCTGGATCTGTGATTAGTCCTATTTCAGGTGCAAAGCCTCTTCACATCTCAGATGCTCATAATGCCAATGGTGAAGGAGCTTTCTCTTTCTTTTCTTTCTCCCCATTTCAAATTTTGTTGATTGAAAGAGAATAAGGCCATCCATTGAGTAAAGGGGTTTGCTACAGTGATTCGGGCGGTTGGTGGCCCCTTCGAGAGTTACGGGTCCTTGCTGCTGCATGAGTGGTAGCTCACGCTCAAAACTCCTCCGACACGAGTCCTAGTCGTTGCGCTGCGGTCCGTTTCTCGGCTTCGCTTGCGGCGATTTGCACTTCTGATTGGTTCCATCCATCCCCAACCCTAATGAATCGAGTATGAAGGGGTCAGTCAAGCGGTTCGGTTTTTCGGTCGGTTCCGTTCGCCTGCCCCAGCAGCCCATTAGTGGGTAGGGTGGTAAACTTTAGAGGGCGCCCGCCTCCTCTTCAGACGTGTCCTCGACAAATCTAAGGTTCTTCGGTCTCCGCTTTTGGGGCGGAGTGCGGGTTTCCTTTTCCTCAACTAATTTGGTTGTGTCAGCCGGTCTAACATTTTGTTATGAGCTGGCTGGACAAAGATGGATTTAAGGTAAGATATATTTGAGTTCAAATGGCACAGGACCTTCGATCGACCATAGGGCGTATTCTACTCCTTACCGAATTCATTTCATTCTATTAAAGCGTAACGTAAAAAGCGACTTCTCATGTTGCATTTCTTTGGTTTGGAAGTTCCAGAATGTTTTCTGTGGATTTATAACAAAGGAAAGCCCTACCATTTGATTTATTCAAGTTCCGTGCTGCTCACCACCTCGAGGCTAAGGACGGGGTCGAACTGTCATTCCAGGATTTGCAGTCCGATACATTTCCATTATGTTACCTAGCCAAACCCGCCACCTCATGTGCCAAAGTAAACGGTTGTTCTTCCTTCCGGGTTCAGTTTGCTTGTTTCATACAGGAGATACTGTTCTCTTCTTTCTTCATAGGGTTATCTCCTCTGGCTGTGCTCGAGTTTCTTTTCGCTCCTTGGCAGTCCTAGGTGGAACTGCTTTCCCGTCATAGTTGTCCCTGTTGGCCTAGTAGTTCCTTAGTCTTGCAACTCCGCCTTCGAACCTTAGGACAAACAGCTTTGAGAAGGCACTTCAAGTCGATTTTTTCTAACTCAATTCCCTTAAGGGAGGTCGGGACTCTGTTTTTCTCTAGCTGGCATTCCTGGTCTGTTTCCGCGAGTGTTGTTGCTTTCAACCGGCTGATAGCCCCTGTGATCGTTGTGTAAGAGAATATAGTTGCTGGTAGATCTCCAAGTCCTTCTGCGCTTGGTAAAGAAAGCAGCTTAACCTAAGGGAACTAAAGGTCATTCCGGAAGACTTAATGTAATGTCTGAGGATGATTTGAAGTTTTGGAGCGCCCCTATCTCTAAAGGGCTGGGTACTTCAGTGGTTAAAGCTTGTGTCGTGGTACTATACTGTACTGGCTTCGGATTATGTTATTATTGAAGAAGCCCTTTCAGGCCCCGTAGTAGCAACAGATTGGCGTGCCCAGAAGGACGTCAACTCTGCTCTCCAAAAGTATGGTTGACTTTGGAAGATTGACGATCGCCTCCTTGCTATATTAGTCCCTCCCTTTTCGGTTATTTGGGCGGACTCCTTCTCGGATGCAGTGGTCGCGACGGTGTCATGTTCTGTATTAGTACACTTACTAGTATAGTCTCAGGGCATACTTTTGTTCAGCAGGCCGGTGTAACACAACCGACTGCTGGTAACTATGACCGTTGGTTTCTAAGACTGTCGACCCCGAGTGGTACGGTTGGTCCCAATCTGCGTCCAGGAGTGCTGATCCTGTACCACACACCCAGATGAAGTCAAAATAATGTAATAACCAAGATCATCAAGTTGCCACTTTTTCCCCAAATCCAGACAAGAAACTTAAAAAACTGAGAAAGACCCTCGAGCAGCCAATAAGCACCCTGATGCTTTGGCCACCATTGCTTCAAAAGTTGACATACCTGGCCTCGAGTGACCATTGAAGTCACCAAGAGATATGTTCCTTGCACAGCTTTGAACCTATTCCCTACTGAGGAAAGACCTGATTGAGGACCTGAAGTCATGAAGCAGCTCGAAACTAACGAGGGAAGCTGTCTCGAGTAGAGCTACAAAGATATTACATTCTGCATGGCATTCTTTTTACAATGCTCCCTCTTAAGACGATCAAGACTAGCTTTACAGTACGGGGTTAAGCCTGTTAGTTTACAGACCAATCTTATCTATAGAAAGAGGAAAGAGGGAGTGAGAACGACCGAGAGCTTCCGGTTTAGCTACCAGTCTCCGAACTGCCCGGCTTCAAGACTGGCTTCTGCTTTAGGAGCGGATATGGCCTCTATTCCCCTCCGCCTTCGGGGTCGGGGCGGGCTTTATCTTTCCTCGCTCAGATCCGAACTCCGAACTCAGAACTCAGAACAGCCGGAACCGAAAGCAAAGGTCGAGGCAATAGATCAGAAAAAGGGATTCTAAGTCTATGTATAGAAATGTCAAATAGGTAAAATAGGCATTCTCGGGGAATGCTTACTGACTTCATCTCGCTTAATTGAATCTCCTGAGCCAGAGAGCAAGACAAAATGAGAGGCCTGAAAAAGATCCTCGTAGTCCAGAAGTTGTTCCTGGCTACTACCCATCTCTCAGTCTCGCTAAAGGAAGCGTGCACGGGTGGTCGATAGAAGATGAAAGATAAAGATAGGTGACCTTGCTGAAAGAAGTCGGTCAGTCAAGCATCCTGAACACTAATCTAGAAGCATTGATACACGAAACCCGGAATTATGAGCTTCGGCAACAGGATCCAGACCAGGAAGGCACTAGTAGGTAGTGGTGAGGTAGCTCTTATTAGTTCGAGTCGGTGCCGGTAGCTGTAAACTCTTCTTTCTCTATGGGAATCATAGCCCTATCGTAGCCAAGACTTGCCTTTCTTGCTTGAATCAACTTCCTAAACCTCTTCCTGCTCATAGACTCTTGGAATAACTGTCAAATGGGACAGGTGATGAGGGAAGACCTTCTATCTTAAACAAGAAAATGTACCGATAAGGAAAGCAGTCTACTCATGCCCAGGCACAGCAGAATAAAAGGAATAACTATACCTCAAAGTAGTGAAGTTCCCAAGGGTTCGGTATCGAGTAGTATGCCGGAATCTTTCTCATTCTTGGAGCAGTCTACTTTATGTAATATATGGTCATAACTCTCACTATCGCAGGTAGGCCTTTGCGGACTGACCTCAACTCTTATGCTCCCTGCCCTCAGGGTAAGCCTTGGTTGGGGTCGGTGATTTTCATGCCATCCGCTCTCAGAATGAAAGAGCTGGTCGGTCTGAAGATTGGAATTCTGAATGAAGTAAATTAGGGAAATTCTTACTCAAGCGGAACTCTTTATAAAAAATGTCCAACGAAAGGTCGCCACAAAGCTACGGAGAGAGCCTTCGGGGAAGGGACTGACTCAGGACATCATGATCAATGGAAGAAAGAAGGAGCTCTTTTGGAAGTATTGCACAACTTCCTTGTTAAGTTCAGAAGGATTGTCAACCTTAGGTACATCTTAACCGCAGATAGAAAGAATTTCGCCTTTTTTAGCCTGATGGGGATTCATCGCTATGAAGAAGTAAGCTTCATTTTCATCCAGAAACCATTGCACCGGGCCCTTCTTCAAGGCTGGTGTCCCGTGTTCGAATAAATAGCTATATGCGCTTAACACACATTCTTTGGACTCACCCCCATATAAGGCCTCTAAACACCATGTGTTAAGCATACGACGACAGAGACCTTTACCTTAGCAGTAATAGAGATAGCGTAGTTGTAGACAGGGCAGGGCCTGAGACGGATTCTATATAATAATGAATGGAATCGCTTTGATTGATTGCTTGCGACAGCTTATCGATGCTCGTTAGCGGTGAAGTCCTCAAACCAGAAGTTTCAAAAGCTTTTGACTGGGCCTACGAGAGAAATGAACTTTACATACTGATATCGCATACCGAAGGGAAGGCCTAATTGCACCACTCCTCCTTACCTTCCGCCAGCCGTCCCTCCTAGCCTTGAACAGAAGCTCAAGTGCACGAAGACCTCTGACTTAAGCAGGTGCTATCACTTAAGAGAATCTCCGGGTCCTTCTTAAAGACTACCACCTTCTCTTCGGGCATTGAAGATGAATCAACTCCATATAAGCTGGATGAGCTGAGCCTTCTTTTGGATTGGTCAAGACCTAGACCTAATGGTCAGGGCGTACGTAGCCCACGTCCCTTCCACCCAAAAAGGAGTTGCTGGAAAGCCTGGAACCGAACCTGACCTCCTTATGTATGTTGCCCATCGTTGGTTGACGCGATGGTGGAATTCCCCTATCTCGGGCGGGTTGCCCAGGGAGTCATAAAGGAATGGACATCCGGAACCATGTTACGTGCCCACGAAGTTTGGAGGATGCCTGACCTCCTCTACCCCCGAATCCCTTTGACCACGCCCCTGCCCGGGGATCACTGAACGAGAGGGACACCCGGCCCTTCCCCAACCTATACAAGGAGAGCGGAAGATAACGAAAGGGAGACAAAGTCCTAACTAAATCATAACAAGTTTACCATTCCATCTATCATATCAGTCGAGTCGATCCGATTCGTTCTTATCTATAGATAACGCAAGGGATAACTTATGACCTCGCGGATGGAGAGGGATTCGAACCCCCGGTATTCCTATCAATACTTCGGTTTTCAAGACCGACTCTTTCAACCGCTCAGACATCCATCCCCTTCTGTTACCTACTTTGACTCATATCTTCGGTATACCTCAATACAAGACAAGCACAGGAAAGGATATTCAATCAAACCGGGCTATCGCCCTATCTAAGCAGGTTGACCTCTCCTCTACGGAAGTCCTTTTTTCATCTATTTCTTTCAGTTCCTGTGTCTATCGCTATCGCCCTATTATCTCTCAATTGCCTATCCTTTATAGATGAGGGGAGGCCCCATCACCTGTCTCGAAGGCAGGTTAAGTCAAGTGTAAAATAAGGGTAGTGCATTAAGAAGCTGCAACTATCGCATCAGCTAGAGCGGCATTAGGCATTGGAAAGGTGCTTAATTCCGATAGCGATTTTAGGCTTTCAGAGCGGGAGAGGAAAAGAAAGATGAGACCGGCTACAGGAGTTGCAGAGGCTCTCGAACTTTCTGTGATCACTATACGGTGATTGTGAAATTGGGATCTTGAGGGTTTACAACTCCTTTTTTCTCTCTTCAAGTGGAAGGCAGGGAAGATCAAATGAATAGAACACTCTTCATACTATTTATTCCATTATGTGCTTCCTCTTCAAGAGCTAAGCTACTAGACTCAAATCGTTTATAGCATCTCGTATGGGACATATATAGTCTTTACCCGAATAGAGTACTTCATTCTGACTTTCTCATAGCAGGCAATCCAAAGTGAAAGGGCTCTCTCATCTGCTATTTGTACCAGAAGACGAAAGCAAGGAATCCTAGACTTCCGAGACGATAGGAGCGAGGCTGAGCGTTATAAGGCGGCTAAGGCAATCAGTTAATCTCTTTCTGAAATAGATCTCCTTCGTCTGGCTTAGCTCATGGAATAGTAGCTCTTCCGCTATACTCTGGAGGAAAGAAAAGCCCAGTTTTGCCTGCCTTAGTAAGACCCTCTTCTGAGCCTTCCTCCTCCTTTTGAGTCATCTTGATGAGAAGACAGAGACCTACTTCATCGACTTTCAATGTCCGTGTGGAATGCAACTTGCTCGCTGAAGTGGAGGCGCTTCCGGTAGCAGGGTTTGATTCTCTTTTACGATTACCATTCAAATCTTAATTAAGTACCAGATAGAAGAAACTATTAGTAAGGAGTTCACGTATGCTTTTTTTTCTCATCGTGTAGCCGGATAATTGAATACCGCTACATCCTTCCATTCCTCAGGAAAGATGATCTACTAGTTCGCTGGCTCCATGGAGGTGAATTTGATCGGGTGAAAGTGGTTATCGGAAATCGATATCCTTTATTGGGATTGAGGAAAGTGTTCTTTCTCTACGAAATTCTAAGTGAGGTCATAATAGTCCTTTCTTTC
>JAINUU010000054.1:15000-18412 GCA_020205605.1 Panax ginseng
GGGTCAAATCAATACGTTCTAAGAAGAAATATTTGAATATCAATCTCATCGATCTCATAAGTATCATACCAAATCCCATCAATAGAATCACTTTTTCGAGAAATACGAGACATCTAAGTCATACAAGTAAAGAGATCTATTCATTGATAAGAAAAAGAAAAATGTGAACGGGGATTGATTGATGATAAAATAGAATCCTGGGTCGCAAACAGTGATTCGATTGATGATGAAGAAAGAGAATTTTGGTTCAGTTCTCCACCTTAACGACAGAAAAGGGATTGATCAAATTCTATTGAGTCTGACTCATAGTGATCATTTATCAAAGAATGACTCTGGCTATCAAATGATTGAACAACCGGGAGCAATTTACTTACGAGACTTAGTTGACATTCATAAAAAAGTATCTAATGAATTCTGAGTTCAATACATCCTGTTTAGCAGAAAGACGGATATTCCTTGCTCATTATCAGACAATCACTTATTCACAAACCTCGTGTGGGGCTAATAGTTTGAATTTCCCATCTCATGGAAAACCCTTTTCGCTCCGCTTAGCCTTATCCCCTCTAGGGTATTTTAGTGATAGGTTCTATAGGAACTGGACGATCCTATTTGGTCAAATACCTAGCGACAAACTCCTATGTTCCTTTCATTACGGTATTTCTGAACAAGTTCCTGGATAACAAGCCTAAAGGTTTTCTTCTTGATGATATCGATATTGATGCTAGTGACGATATCGATCGTGACCTTCATACGGAGCTGGAACTGCTAACTATGGATATGATGCCGGAAATAGACCTATTTTATATCACCCTTCAATTCGAATTAGCAAAAGCAATGTCTCCTTGCATAATATGGATTCCAAACATTCATGATCTGATGTGAATGAGTCGAATTACTTTTCCTCGGTCTATTAGTGAACCATCTCTCCAGGGATTGTGAAAGATGTTCCACTAGAAATATTCTTGTTATTGCTTCGACTCATATTCCCAAAAAGTGGATCCCGCTCTAATAGCTCCGAATAAATTAAATACGTGCATTAAGATACGAAGGCTTTCTTATTCCACAACAACGAAAGCACTTTTTTCACCCTTTCATATACTAGGGATTTCGCTTGAAAATAAAATGTTCCATACTAATGGATTCGGGTCCATAACCATGGGTTCCAATGCACGAGATCTTGTAGCACTTACCAATGAGGCCCTATCGATTAGTATTACACAGAAGAAATTAATGATAGACACTAATACAATTAGATCCGCTCTTCATAGACAAACTTGGGATTTGCGATCCCAGGTAAGATCGGTTCAGGATCATGGGATCCTTTTCTATCAGATAGGAAGGGCTGTAGCACAAAATGTACTTCTAAGTAATTGCCCCATAGATCCTATATCTATCTATATGAAGAAGAAATCATGTAACGAAGGGGATTCTTTTTGTACAAATGGTACTTCGAACTTGGAACGAGCATGAAGAAATTAACGAGACTTCTTTTCTTTGAGTTGTTCTGCCGGATCGGTCGCTCAAGATCTTTGGTCTCTACCCCGACCCGATGAAAAAATGGGATCACTTCTTATGGACTCGTTGAGAATGATTCTGATCTAGTTCATGGCCTATTAGAAGTAGAAGGCGCTCTGGTGGGATCCTCGCGGACAGAAAAAGATTGCAGTCAGTTTGATAATGATCGAGTGACATTGCTTCTTCGGCCCGAACCAAGGAATCCCTTTAGATATGATGCAAAATGGATCTTGTTCTATCCTTGATCAGAGATTTCTATGAAAAAACGAATCGGAGTTTGAAGAAGGGAAGGAGAAGGAGCCCTCGACCCGCAACAGATAGAGGAGGATTTATTTAATCACATAGTTTGGGCTCCTAGAATATGGCGCCCTTGGGGCTTTCTATTTGATTGTATCGAAAGGCCCAATGAATTGGGATTTCCCTATGGGTCCAGGTCATTTCGGGGCAAGCGGATCCTTTATGATGAAGAGGATGAGCTTCAAGAGAATGATTCGAGTTCTTGCAGAGTGGAACCATGCAGTACCAGACACGAGATAGATCTTCCAAAGAACAAGGCCTTTTTCGAATAAGCCAATTCATTTGGGACCCTGCAGATCCACTCTTTTTCCTATTCAAAGATCAGCCCTTTGTCTCTGTGTTTTCACATCGAGAATTATTTGCAGATGAAGAGATGTCAAAGGGCTTCTTTACTTCCCCAACAGATCCTCCTACATCTATATATATACGCTGGTTTCTCAAGAAGACGCAAGAAAAGCACTTCGAATTGTTGATTAATCGCCAGAGATGGTTTAGAACCAATAGTTCATTATCTAATGGATCTTTCCGTTCTAATACTCTATCCGAGAGTTATCAGTATTTATCAAATCTATTCCTATCTAACGGAACGCTATTGGATCAAATGACAAAGACATTGTTGAGAAAAAGATGGCTTTTCCCGGATGAAATGAAAATGGGATTCATGGAACAGGAGAAAGATTTCCCATTCCTTAGCAGGAAAGACATGTGGCCATGAAAGAGGGATTAAGTGGAACAGAATTGACTGGGTGGTAGAGTCGTGGAAACGCTTGTTTCTTCCATATTTTTGACCTTAGCTCCATGGAACAATATGCTACTGCTGAAACACGGAAGAATTGAAATCTTAGATCAAAACACTCTGTATGGATGGTATGAACTGCCTAAACAAGAATTCTTGAACAGCGAACAACCAGTTCATATATTCACGACCAAGAAAAGAAGTACTGGATTTCGGATAGGCCCTGAAAGCGAAGGAAGGCTGGAATGCCAACAGGCGTCTATTATTGAATTCACCTGACCCGACAGTACCCATTTTGGGAACGTCCAGTGCCAAAGTCACTGAATGGGTAAATCGCCAATCCCTAAAACGGACTATGTAATGTACTTTATCTGCTGGGTTACGGGCGGGCATTTTACCAGAGGTTTCTAATCTACCCCTGTGTGATTCCTGTTGAAGCATATACTCGGGGGGTGGGTTGGGTGCAGGGCGGACGATTTTAAAGCAGACTCCCCATTCATTAGATAGAGAAGATCACCAAGATTTAGTGATCCGCTGCCGAACTTATTCAAATTCCAAGAGCTCGGGCAGAAAGAGGGTCTTCGAATGAAAGTAGTAAGTCGATCGATCCAATAGAAGCGAGCAGCAGAGTCGCTTACACCTTGCTAATGACATAAGTAAAGACATCAGCTTCAAAGCCCCTAGATAGTAAAACGTAAGAGGAAGGTGACTAAGCAAGTATGCTACTATTCGCACCCCAACCTAAAACCTACTACTGAAATCCTACTAAGGGCGGGCATTCTGATCAGCAACTCACTCTCTGGAGAATTGCATTGCCGCCGCATATAGCATGGGGAATCAGGTTAGCACCCACATTTAGGAATA
>JAINUU010000054.1:39197-41697 GCA_020205605.1 Panax ginseng
CTTGCTTTCCGCTATGCCTAGATATGCTACGATCGCATGGCATGAGAGAGGGCTTCGTAAGTAAGTAGCATGCGGAGGTTTGGAACCCATCATAAACACACTTTGGAGCCCAAGCAGCACTTGTGCTAGCCACTCCACTAAAGGCGTTCGAAAAGGTGCCTGCCCTTCGGATCGCATCTTACCGTGGGCTACAGGTGGGTGGTTGGTACCAGGCAGCAACGACACTTGAACATATACCATAGCAATGAGAGCTAGCTCTTTTTTCAAAACATGATACTAAATGTTAGCTATCGCGAGAGCTTGACCTGCCCTTCTTCAACAGTCCGAGAGGATCTTGGACAAAGGATTACCGGCTTCGCGAGACCATTTCGATCTACTCATGGCGTTGCTCTATGGGTCCTTGCTTTCTCGATCAACTAACTTCGTGCTGAAGAAAGACAGTTCCTTGAAATTTTGTATTGTACCTTGAGGGTACACTGAACACCAACTTAATCTCGACAAATAGAGGTCGAAGCAACTACATCATTCAAGTCGGAAGTAGTGCTTTCTACGCTATTGGCATACCTTGTGGCATACCTGGAATCTTGCCAAAAATCCTATCTTATCTTAGGAAATATCTCCTCTTTGTTCTGATTCACTTGCTAAGAGCTTCTTGGGTGGGATGATGCGCATTGAACTTGACTCCACCCATAGAATAGAGGTGCATAGCCCGGCGAAATAAGGTTTTACCTAAGGACGGTTGCTACGCGAATGCCTAACCTACTCGCTAACTCGAGTCCAAAAACTAAGGCAATAATCATTGTTCACCGACGGAAGCGAAGCAAGACGACTAGCTAGCCAACGGAGGCGTTAAGCCGCCAGAGGCCGTACGCTGACAAGCCCAATCCAACGGAAGGGAGCCTCTAACTTGCCTGACCAAAGGAGAAGAAAAGAAGAGTAGTTGAAAAGGAAGGAGTACGATCATCATCTTATGGAACGGGATTAGCTTTAGCTAAAATTTAGGAATGCCCTGCGATCAGCCTCAAGGCTAGGTTCAGGTCCGGCTACTACCGCATGGCCATGAGAGATGCGATTCTGGATTTTCCCTAGTGAACGAGGGCGGCTGCGCGCTCTCTCTTATGGATAAAGGCAGGGCGAAAGGTCTAGCCTATATGCCATCTCACACGGACCCCAGCTGAGTAATGAACCGTAGAAAGAGCGATCATCCACGCCCCCACGAAGACCAAACGAACTCTCGCTATAGTAAAGGCAGGATTGGAGGCGTTTAGAAATGACTCGAGCTAATGCTATTGACACTAAACTATCCTCCGAAGAGGAGCGAGAAAAATAGGGCACGTCTGCAGACTTGCCCAGCCATAATACACGAGGTTCATGCTTAGCCGAGCGGGTCTCGCTCAAGGTTGACAAAGAAGGATAAGAGAAGCGGTACGTTTCATTTAGAATTGAGGATTCTATCTCGAGGAGTCTGGCTTCAGAAAAGTTCCACCTTTCCCTAAGGACATAAAAAGCAGAATTCAATTCTATACAAAGCTGATCTACCGAACACTTATACTCACAACGTGAAACTGTCATTGCAACTTTTTTTCCATTTTGCCAGCTACCAGCGACACTTAGTGTGCGAGCGGCGCTCCTACAGCTACTTCTCCGAAAAAGAGTCATCGTAGGTACTTGTTGTTGCACTAATGATCTAATGATCGAAAGAGACACGGGAATCGAACCTGTGCTTAGGGTTGGAAACGGAGCCATCCACTCTCAAAAAAACCTAGCACCAAATCTATCAATCGACGAGACCTACCAACAACGTAGGAACAGCGGAGGATCCAGATGGCTGCCACCGACGACAGCCAGGCTTCCTATTAGATTAGAATTGGAACAATGGTCGCCGTGAAGAGGCGAATGAACAATTGACTACGAGAACCGGCTGAAGTATCTTCCAAAGCATGACCAACCCCTCTGACGGAGAGGGAGCTATCACAGTTATCAAATCAACTGCATCGGGTACAGCTGCGCGCCCTGAAGAAATCCCAAGTATTTCGGCTAGACGAGGTACACTTTCACTTACCAGCTGCGGTAAAGACTCCACCAGTTGTGGTAGAGTTTCACCTATAGAGCCTGTATAAAAATTATAGCATAGCATGTAACCAAAACAAAAAGTAAATGTTAGACCAGTCAGACAAAAGACAAGTCGCCTTGCCCAGGAAGACCCCACTACATGAGGCACGCGAGGCCCCTTTTCGTCTCAGTTCCTTCACTTGATGCGCTCGAACCTGTGTTATTGATGTTGTTGGCTTCGATCTAGCCTATTTGTGAGGGGACGAGTCTTTTTCAACCTGTGGGGGCCGATACGAATTCCCATTTGTCTCATTCAATTACGGGCTACTTAGAAGAAAAAAAGTGAAACTAGATTGATAAGGCTCGTTCCGACCGACGGATAACGATGAGATGCCTGCAACTAAGAAGAAAAGGCTGGGGCGAGTTACCTCATAGCAACCAACCACTG
>JAINUU010000054.1:49197-52654 GCA_020205605.1 Panax ginseng
GAGTCGGGAGAGGGGGGCGAAGAGATCCGCAACTTTCACTGCAAAATTGCACCTTTTTTCCGTCTTTCTTTTTTTGTTAACAATATGAAGAGAACACATCAGGTTTGGTCTTGGAACGCCATGCTAACACCATGCTTAGCAAACCGTGCTAGGACCTATCTTAAAACATCATGCCATGGGTGCTCGGTTACATTCTTTCTCCGAGAAGCCAGTTATAGAGCATAGCCAAACCTCGCGAGGGAAGCGGGTCAGCTTGACTAAAGGTCTTTTTTCATAAGCTGGAATTGCTTTATTGCATAAGTTGAGTTTGCTGCTGTCGTATTGAATTACGGAGGAAAAACGCAGCTCAAGGCTGCCTCCAGAAGGAGAGAGATTCGATCTAATCAGTTCAAGAAATGCTCTTTTTACTTCCTTTTTCTAGGTGTCTTAGATCTCATAGCATGTATAGAGAGAGAGTTTCGGGAGTCTTCTATTCAAACTGCTTCATCCTTCTCCTGCTGTGTTGGTTCTACGCCCACTCATCCTTTCCCTTGCATGCCTGTCTACATCGGAGAAACTAGAGTACTTATTTCCAGAAGGGAATGACTTATTATATTGCCGGGTTATAAAAGGGAGTCTTCCTTTCATTGCTTGGTGCACACTTCCTTTTCCTCATAGTTACTTTCCTGGGAGAATAACCCCGAGCCTGAATACCTGAATAGAAGGCCAAGTAGCTCCCATTCCAAAAACCTTAGATTTTAGGAAGAATAAATCATCATAGCAAGGGAGAGCCGCTTGGGAAAGGGATCGAACGAGAAGCTTTGGTAGTTTGGTAGCCGGGCCACGTAGCGAAGATAGACCCATGAGCCCTAAAGAGAGAGTGTATTTCTTTCGCTCCTCTCCCTTAAGGTCGAGCTAACTCGGTCGATAACCCCCTTTCCTTATTAGTTGAGACTCTGGCTGAAACGTCTTCCTTAGCCTCTTCTTCGGAATCTCTGTTTGAAACTCCGAACTTCTTTGTCGAGCTAGGAACCTACTTGACTGGAACGATCTCTCTTCCTTTTCGAACTTCACTACCAGCTATCAGCAGCGCCCTTCGCTCCTTTCTAAGTCTAAAAACCTTGGCTCAGAAGATCTCTGCCTTAGTCTTTGCCGAGTAATCTGTCCTATCGTCGAGTAGCTCCGCACCTCTGCTTGCTAAGAGCTTCTTTCTTTCCCCCTGAGGGCTTAACTGGTAAAGAATACCAAGAGTTGATGAACTCAGTCATATACCCCCAGCTCAAATTCTGCCTCTCCGATCTAAGCCTCTCTCTAGTCAGAAATAGCGTAAGTAAGTAAAGAAGGATGGATCGACAGGCCAGCAAGGGCCTTCTACCGCAGCGGACCCACAGGCCAATGCCTCTTCCATCTTCTAGATAATCGAGCTAAGACTAGAGAGTCTGGGCACGAATCACCACGAATTTTAGAATAGACATGGTAACCACCACCTCTAAGTCGGAAGGAGTTCCTAAAGGAACAACCTAACTTCTTAAAGACGAAAGCGCTTACGTAGCCATTACACAATTTTATCAATGGGATTGACAATGGACTAATGTCCATCCTGTCAACCTTATGATTATTAATAAGAAAACGTTTGGCAAACTCGCAAGCACCCTTAAAAGAAACAAGGATTTCTCTTTCGAGATAATCGCTTGCGATTCTTCCATGGGTTTAACATACTCCTCAGCAACCTTGGTATCGGCAATTACTATGTCATCACCGAGGATTGCATAATCTTTGAAGAGGGTACACTCGTTCTGCCGATCTCCATACCAACGCGTGATGCGCTATCGCTTCCACGTCCCCGGAAGTAGAGTCCGAGCCTTACCTTTCACTCGAAACCAACTAGGATATTGATTCCTCTTTTCACCTTTTGCTGACGGCGTTGGAGCTGCCCCTCTAACCGATATCAACCTTCAATCAAACGGATAGGCGTCGTGTAGAGACCTTGTGTTGAGTATATGACCTTTCCTTCACCCTTAATAAGCACATCCCAGGATTAGAACTAGAGTCAACTTCCTGGACAACGCGGGAGCGAAGGGCGAAAGGCGTCAGGACTTTCATTCTCAAAAGCAGGAAGCCTCTCACTCTTTCAATAGGCTGAAACTAACCTATCTCATTAGAATCCACGATTGTAACTAGAGCCTGAGACAACTAGTTCTTATTTTTATATAGGATTAGCACAGGTAGTAGGAAAGACAGCCCAGAAGCTAGCCATCGTCTGTCTTCTCCGGCATTTCCGTTTTCAAGAAGTTCGCCTTCCTATCTTTCTTCGGCTTTCCCCCTGTCTTCGGTACTAGCCTTCCCTTCCTCCAAGACAAAGGAGTCGCGGGGTTCGCTAGCCGACCTTGCCTGAAAGTACTTTTCTCTTACGCTTAAGGGGTAAAGAATCGCTTCGCCGAAACTAATGCTTTTTCCCTTGCTGGCTTTCCACCATTCACACTTGGTTACTTCCTACGCTATTCGCTGGCATTGAACTATTCTCTCGACATTCTTCTTCATTCAGAAACTCTTAAAAGATTTGAAGGAGCTGGTTGGTGATGCTCTTCCCATGGTTTACCACCGATGAGGAGTATTCAGCATGCCATCGACCTAGTACCTGGTGCTAGTTTCCCAAACCTGCCTGCTTATCGAATGCTACCTGCCTTTTCATTTCAGCCCCTTGCGCTAACATCGTTCAGTTCCCGGGCCCCTATCATCTGGGGATTCTTTTTCTGGGAAAATGAGATGCGTTGAAACCAACTAGAGTACGTCCTTCCTGCACGCTAGGTAGGGTGTTTAGAGATAGCCCCCACGTCAGATGGTGAAAAAGTGGTTATTGCTACCGGCCGTATAACTCGTTTTAGCTCTGGACAAAAGATGGGAACCAGGAGTCAGACCAAAAGAATTAGTTCTTTGATCCATTTGGTGTCCAGAAATCCCTCATTGATAGATATAAAGAGAACTTCTCCACCGGTGTGGTGTTTCAAGCGCTTCCACTAGCTGTTTGACATCAAGACACTGATAACAGGGAATCGAACTCTTTCAGACAGATATCGCAACACTGATTGCGCCATAAGTACAGTATTAGAGTAAAGGAGTCACTATTTAAAGAAAGGGATCATTTAAAGCCGAATCTGTGGAGCGAGGACTGCTAACCCGACTCTGTTAATCTGTTACTAAGCCGAATCTGTGGACTGAGTCGCTAACTGCACTCTGTCTTGTCTTGAAAGAGGAACTCCCAATTACAAATCCACATATATACCTATTCCACTTTCCTGCAATAAAGACTCTATGAATCTGATAGCATATGGGGCTTTTACCATAGTAGCTACTCACTCATAACTCCCTCTAACGCAGGGAAGTAATCCCGAAAACGAAACTATAGTCGCTAACTTCACAAGACACTTGTTAGACGGTTTACAAAGCACCGTGCTTTCTCGAAAGATTCATTCATGCA
>JAINUU010000054.1:97836-109119 GCA_020205605.1 Panax ginseng
AAAAGGATTCCACTTCGACGAAGGCTACTTTCGGAACTTCAATCATAGCCCTCAGTCACCCGGGTCAAAGTCTTCTCATCCAAGATGGAGTCTGAATTTCCTGTTCTTTCCGTCATCAAGAAGTTTGTCTATCCTCTCTATCTGATATGGTAATGAAGGACGTCTTCCTTCAGACAGACTCTCGCAGCAAAGATGGAGATTGGCCTCAGTCTCTTCTTGACATGCTAGTGACTCCACAGCTACCGACCTGGAGTCGACTATGTATCCCTCTCCCGATCCCCTTTTCCTTTCGTCCTTGCCCGATTTACCTTCTTCTTCTTTCTGACACCGATATGCTTTTTTTCTGACTCATCATATTTCTTTCCATTCTTCATTCTTCTTTTTATCCGCTAAATGAAAGTGAGTCAGCTTTGATCCCTGAGTGGTAGCAGTCCATTCTGAGTCATTCCCAGTCTGAAGGAATAGGGCTTGGAAGTCCCCGCTGAGCGGTCTGTCTATTGATGCACCGGATGCTTGTCCGAAAGCTTTGTTATCTCTATCTTTTGAATAATTTACTCCTAGGTACTCTTCCCCAACCAATAGCTCGCTGGCCGCTATCACTTCATTCGTTCGTTTCGTTACACTCCACTTGCTTTAGTGCTCGCTCCGGTACACTCTTGGGTTGGATATACAGATTGAAAACAAGGATTTCAGACAGCATGAAAGATTCCCTTGAAAAGACCTATATTAAAGCGGAAAAGAAAAACTTTAGCCTCATTTGGGTCATAAACCCTCGTTTTTATGGTAGAAAGATGCCCTGTATCCAAATCTTCATCCGTAGCAAAAGGAGAATCCGCAGTTTCAGACGCAACCGGAGAATCAGCTGAAACAAGAGACGCATTGGCATCCAAAGAAGCAAGGGTGAGCTAAAACCCTGCATTCAATAATGGCATAAAAAGAAAACTATAAGGGCTTTCGGGCTTAGCACCCGAACGAAGACACGACCCGTATTCTTTTCTGTTTCCGGTTAGTCTTTTGTTTTTTCGGAATCAGAGGAGCAGCTAAAGGGGCACCTACCTATTTGCATCTGAAAAGCGGTACAGTCGTCTTACCCTCCCCTTGCTTTCGGGTTAGGAAAAGACTCTCACCTCACCATCTCACTTTAAATCCGAGGAAAAGTATACCATATCGAACGAAGGAAAAGCAGGCAGATAGAAGAAATAGAAGCAAAGAAACCGAGGTAACGAGTGGGTAGGAAATTAGAAAAAAATTCCAACGTATTAAACAGACACTAAAGCATTCCCATCCGCATCATCAGAATAGAGGGCTGTTTTTTCGGGAAATGCAGATAGGGCATAATCAAAAAAAGAGGCCGAAGCAAAGGAATTGATTTGATTCCAGGTCGATGGGTCAGGTAGAAGAACAGCAGAAGGATTTGATTACAGTGTTCACTCTGGAAGAGCCCTTGTTCTTAAAGGGAAGGAAACAGAGAGGAATTCAACCAGCTTTTCCGTGCGAGCAGGAGGAAGGAGAGATTGAACCATGCTTTAGTAAAGGAAAGAGAAAGAAGAAGGGTGTTCTCCTTAACTTAATACAGCTTTCATAGGCCTTTCTCTCGGCTAGCATAAGTGGCGAAGCAAGGGTGCTTGCAGGCTAAGGTGAAAATGATACGACTAATAACCATTAATCGCCTTCGGATGTTTACGCTTACTGGTCGTTCCTAAAGAAAAGAGCTAAGACTTAAAGCAGCTATTAAGACAGCTCCTCCTAGCTTGGAGAGATAAATGATTTTCTCGCGCTCCACATCTCGTGGTATTTTTGTTTCCAGCCTGGACTTGAGTTCATCAGTTCATCGAGGAAAGGATAATTTACTACGAGAGTGCAGAGATTTGCTACTCAATAGGTATCGGGGTACAGAAAGAGTACATTGACACATATTGCTTGGTAGCTTGACGAATGGCTTTCTACGACGTTAGTGAGAGCAGAGTCCAAACCAAAACCAATTAAGCCATTCTAATTAGAGTATGATAATGAATTCATTGGTGGCAAAGCTCTAAGCCTGCAGACGGATATCCGTCGGGACCCGAGGATACCAGCGATGATGAGGTTCCCACGACGATGACATGCAACGTCATATCCGTCCGAACAGACTGAACATCTAAAAAGCTCATCATTGAGCTAGACCGGAAAGATGAACGCCGAGCTAAGGTCGCAATAGCCCTTTACTTGTTGGGGGGCGGAGAATGAGGTAAAGGTCTCTGTCGATTTAGACGGCCGTGGACCCGTAAATAGGCCGGCATTCAAAG
The DNA here is from genome assembly GCA_020205605.1 of Panax ginseng. Classification (NCBI taxonomy): domain Eukaryota; kingdom Viridiplantae; phylum Streptophyta; class Magnoliopsida; order Apiales; family Araliaceae; genus Panax; species Panax ginseng. The sequence continues at coordinate 100,122 of JAINUU010000054.1, forward strand.
CAGGAGAAAGGCGGGTTCGATTACAAGTTTTAGATGGGCCGGATGCGCAGCATGCTCAGGCCCTTGCTAATTACCAGCCACCGTACGCAGAATGGGTTGATAGTGAATGGTATCCGGACAGCTATACCATCCCCAACTTCTGCATGTACGCCGGAAAGGGGTGCCCCCTTAGCATCTGATATATTTTACGGCCCGTTGTGGAAACTCGGCGACCAATCAAGCCTTGCTTCTTCTGGTCGGCTCGTATTAGCCTGTGCTTTATTACAGGTAGTCATTCCCCCGTTCCTTTAGTCTTTTCAACGGTACTTTAATCTTAAGTCGCGGTCATGTCTCACCCCCCCAGTATAGTGACCGGTTCCATCTTTTTCCCGAATTTCATCAGTTCCAGGCTCAAGTGCCTGTTCATCCATCTTCATTCCAAAGGCGAACATCTCCATTGAGTGACTGTAACTGCTATGGTTTACAGTCAATAGTTCTTAACCAACCCTTTCTTATTATGTCTTTCTTTCTGAAGGGCTTGCGGTTCATTACACCAAAGGCTTTCAGTGAACTATTGAAGCTATCGAGAGAGTACCAAATGCTGACGGTGACGAAGGTTGAGTGCTAACGATCCTGTTACATGAATGGTTATGAGCACATGCGAAGCGAGGCAGCTTTGACCCACCGATCCATTCCAACTGCAGCTTTTGCAGCGAGTCACTGAGAAAGAGGGGTTTAATGATCTTGGGTGGGCAAATGATTCGCCATACTACTTTTATTAGAATTAAGAGCAATATTCATTAGATTTCCAGTCCTCCTCTCCAACCGCAGCTTTTGAATCATACTAAGAGAGGGATGTCTTGAATGAATGGGATACATAATAGTAGATGACTAGTTCCGATCACCTGGAAGGTGGGATCGTTCTCTCGTTTCCCTCACCCCAACAGGTGAGCAGGATTGCTATTCAAGTACCTAACATGTTGTCGTTTCGAATGGGTGGGACATAGAGACAGAGGTGGAAGTGAGGTACGAACAACATTCGTATCTCCGGTTGGACCAATGCTCTACCAGCTGAGCCACACGCCCTTTGAATGAGTGTTTGAAGCGACCTTGTTCGTTCCGGGTCTCGTCGCAGTTCGAATCAATCCGCCGTAGAATGCTGCAATTCATTACTCCCTTGGTACCGAGGAGGCTTTTTTCTGAAGATGCATGGATATGACGGGACTCTAGAACACCATAGTTTCCCCATCCCCGGGAGCAGATCAACTTGAATACCCACTCTTTTCGTTATTCCAGTAGGCATCATCCGTTAGCAGATACCCAGTCCTAGCTGGATGGATAGAAGCAAAGAATAGCTCCCGTATATTATCGTGATTCAAGGTTTCTGTTCAAAAACACGCTTTGTTCATGAGATTTGAACATGCTCTAGGGCGGAAAAGGTTGGGCTTTTGCAGCCTCTACTAAACATAATTATAATCAGGGCCAACAGACATAAATAAGATGTCGAATTGCATAGATTATTCAACATTTCTCCTCCCTTCTCGCTTTCTTTCCTTTATCATTAGTCTTGGGGTCTCCCTCTAATAAAATAGAATCTCCTTCGATGAAGAATCAAGTGACTTGTGAAAAGCATACTTATAACTGATCTACCCTTCTGGATCCTCAAGCCCCGCCTCGCCGTTAGCTTCATATCCTTTTTTACTGAACTCTAGCTTGTGCCGTAGACGACCTTCCCACTTGTGTGAGAGGAAACTCTCGATTGAGACCCGTCCATTGCTTGTCCTACCCGGGTTCCCCGGCAGAACGATGAGGGTGAGCAAAGCGAACCTAACTAGGATGAGTGGTTGATTCGAGAATCTGGGCTTTACAACATAGTTGAATGCCCCCAACGGAAGCCCCTTGTTAGGACGAAGATCTTTGCTCTATCTTCTTACTTACGCAATTCCTGACTCCGGCAGTAAGTGAAGGCAGTCAGTAGCCCGATCGAAGGCCTATTTCATTCAACGAGGCGCCGCTAATCTGCTTTTCATTACTTACGATACCTAATTCGCCCATTACAAAAAAAGACCAACCAACTCTACGAAATCCGCGTCGGTGTATCAGGTATCTTCAGCAGTTTCCCGGCCATACCATAGTTCTTTCAGAACCTAGCTGTAAAAGGGAGGTTTCGAGCATAAGAATGAAGTGGTTTAGCGATGCTCATAACAGAGTAGAATTGAGACCTTCTTTCTATATGCAAATTAGAGTTCCTAAATCTAACTAAAAGACGTCCCCAAAATGACATATATGAATCTGTCATTTTCTGGTAACCATTCCTGCCATCCACTCTACTATGAGAGTTTTTATTTTCGTATATGTCTTCTGGTCGTTGCTGTTTTCTCTTCGTCTCCCGACGGTTCTCCGTGCTCACCCGTCACGGCTCTTCCTCTTCTTCGCCCTCTGCGCTCTCGTGTCCATAATATGGCTGAATTCTGAAAGGATTGGGAACTACATCGACGTTGGCACAGACAGCAGCGATGCCTTTGGATAGTAGAGGAGGGAGCGGAAACATGATAGACTTTCCGTTTAGGGTGACACATTACCTCCATCTACAAATAAAATACGATTTGAATAGCGGAAAACCTCAGGACTCTTCTGCGGCCATAGGAGAACTTCGATCAAGCATAGGAACTGTCTTAGGAAAGCTAGCCTTAGCAAAAAAAAAGAAAGGAAGACAACAACCCGTAGCGCCCTCGTCGCGGCGTTAGCAGCCATTGACATTGACGATGTGATGTATTGAAGACTAAGCGAGCCAGCCTAGAACGGAGCACATGCTACTTTTCTTCGAAATCGCGAACACCTTACCTTTCTTCTTAGTCTGATCCGGACACTCCAGACCTCGGTTCTTGGCTTTGATCCGATTCCGAAGCTCGTTTACTCACTAGCCGATGTCATTTCAATTGACTTAGTTAGAAAAGTATGGAGATACCGTATCGCCTTAAACAAGCGACAGGAAATGGAGCTTACCGCGCTGAGGAGGCCTCTTCCCTCCGTTGGGACGAGCTGGTCAAGATGTGGTGTCTAGTCACTCACATTGGTGAGGGCTGCCCTATGCCACCTGTCTTTACCCTGGTACTACTGCTTTAGCAAAGCTAACGGTAGGTCGGTCCGGGACCATCCTTCTTTTCATAGGCTGGAGAAACCCTTGCATTTACATAACTATGCCCTTTAGTTGCATGTTCAACCTAAGCAAGACCCTACTCGCTGCTTTATCCATCATCCAATCCACATCCACAAAAAATCGGATGAAAGCCTGATACTTCTCACCTACTCAAATGAGATTGAAAACTAACATTCCGTAGAATCGGAAATTCGAAGAGCGCAGAAGGTAAGTTCGGTGGTAAGATCTGAAGGGTAGATTTACGGGTAACCTCAGAGGATGAGGAAAGAAGAGCTGGTTCTCGACGCGTTCGATTTCTTCTCCAAGTTGAGCAAGCCTTTGTGCCATAGCCATAGACATAGTTCAGCAACCTCCAAAAATGCTTTGATTTTCTTTTAGAGCACGAAGGCTTATGGCTTCTCTTGCAGACCCTCTATTTTTAGAGTGTATAGTATAGCCATGCGGCACGAATTTGATGAACAAACTAACTAGTTTGCAGCAGTTGAATCATGCCTGTTTGATGAACAAACTAACTACCTTGCGAAGCCCCCAATCACGCTGCCTGTGTGAACAAACCAACATGCTATCCTTACCTTCATTTAACGGATCAACACATAAAGATAGCATGATAAAGCCGTTAACGGCGGAGTCCATTAAGAGGGTAGTTGAGCTAGTAGTAGTGCCAGTCTGTTCTGTCCTGCCAATCAAGTAAGGAGCTGCCACTGCTCTCCCTATCGGTTGAGGCCTTCAGCTCCTCTCTTTCCGGATATGAAATTGAGAATATATCTTATCTTTTTCTTTTTAGTGGTGCGGTAGAAGAGGAGAGCGACTTCCTTCCGTTTTCTACGCTGGGTGGTGCCACTAGAAGTACGAGCCTTAGCCGAGAGCTAGTTCATCATGCGTCTTCGCTTTTCCCCGTTCATTCTGTCCGGGAATGATTCAATCGAGAAAGCTTATCCATCGCTGGCAAATGACCCGTGGCAAACTACTGAAAAAGCGACTTCTTCGAGAGGAAAAGCAAAATTCCTCTGACTCCCTACTCTGCATTTCAGTCGACTTTCTTTTTTTCGAAACCGGACCCCTCCTCAATAGTCTCTCCTCTCTAGCAGCCAACACAGGAATGAACAACTCCTCCCTCCTTCTTCTGTTTCAATCCGATCATCTCTCATTCCGGAATAGAGAGAATCCACCATTAATGATCTTTGTTCAGATTCGGATCAAGCATACGTTTTTCACTTCTATACGTAACGTAATCGAATTGAAGAAGTTGTAAGCAAGTTCCCTCCAGCAGCAGAGAATCTCAATAGCGGTTGTTTGGACCGATAAGGAGTGTTTCGAAAGCAGCAAATAGTCCTTAAAAGCCTTCCCCCCTTTCAAGTCAGGCCGTACCGGATTTTTTGCAGAAAACTCTATTATGCTTTCCTCTAACCTGCGATAAAGGTCTTTGTCGGTTGGTTGCAGCGGATAGTTGGAATGGTTGTTCCTGCTTAGCCCTCCTTCCCACTCCCTTCCCTTTGTGTCTCTCCCTAATATGGGAGGTGTGAAGTTCTCTTGCAGCTTCTTAGCTACTATGAAAGTCCTAATAGTCGCCAAGCCAACCAAGCGCATCTTTCCGTTAATGCTTCTGCTTTGACCATGGCCTTCTCTTCCTTATAGATTGAATTTCAGCCACCGGGAAGAGTACCTATGAATTATAGAAAACATTAATGAAGATCCCGCTCAGACTTCTCCTATCGGGAAGTCCTTCTCTCATTCTGGGGCTTGTAAGATAAGACCAGTAGATGAATTAGGAAGAGGGCCTATGCCCGGTTAAAGTGAAAGGCTGGAGTGATAGCGACGACGAGAGGAAGGACGGGATGGGGCCCCGTTCGCTAACCCTTGATCCTTTCTTTTCTTATTTCTTTATTATCTCGTTTTATTCCCTTAAGAATAATAGAGATAATGAGCTCTTTAGTTGAAACCGGCTGCTATCTTCCTAAACAGGAAAGGGGAAGAGCTGCTATTGAATTTATTTGAGTAAGGGCTTTCTGAAAAGGCGTAGCTGCAATTGGGCTTCGGTTTGTACTTGAATCGATCTTGCCTTGGTGTTGCCCGAAGGGCGAGATTTCCTTTCTCCTCCGTTAACAGACTAGGCTAAGAAAGCAGAAAATCCCGATCTTATCACCATTTTTTCTCTTTGCTTTGAATAGCTATCGTACTCAAGGGATGAAGGAATGGATGCAGACTAAGAACACTTTTCAATCGGTTCCGATTTAGCATTCCTAAATATAGGACCTGCAACGGCAGAGACTTTTTAGCTCTTTCACTCCGTTAAATAGTTACTATGTTCGGAATCATAGCAGGAAAGACGAGCTAAGCTTGAAAACTTCTAGGCAACAAGTCTTTGATTCGATTGATTTTCACTCTTTCGTCCAAAAACTCTAACTAGTCCATCAGCCAAACCCTTCTCCTATTCGTCCAGTGAAGAAGTTAGGCATATGTAGCAAAGGAAGCAGTCCCATGCCTAAGGGAATTTTCTCAATGGAAAGAATAGGCTTGGGCTCACCATCCAAGCTCCCTCCTAGAACGGCAATTGGGCTGCAGTTCTGTCTTTCCTTAGAATCAATATCGTAGCGTAGAGTAATCACAGAAGTCAAAGTCAGACAAAAGTTTACTAGGATTTCAAAATCCCTTCATTATTAGTAAGATGGGGCGGAGGCTAGGCCTAGAGAAGAGAGAAAAGAACGGCAAGCAAATGCTTCTTTCTTAACTTTAATTTAAATGAAATACCTGACCTCCGGATCAAGTGGAGACTAGTGACCTTAAGAGCCTGATCAGAGGAAAAGGTGGTTCTACTGAGGAAAGTTCCTCGCTTAGTGAACGCTTCAGCTTGAGCTTCTTTTATCTTAGTCAAGTGAAGCCCCATTCGTCGCGCTCCTAATACATACACAGTTTCGATGTTGCGGAGGCTGGTGAATCGACGCTTCTTACGCTTTGAACTGGATAAGAAAGAAGGTATTTCAAAGAAGTAGGTTCTGACTTGAAGGACGAAAAGCAGATTTCGAATACCACACCTAGGATCTCACCAGTCACTCGGTCGATCTCAATAGCCGAAGTGACAAGCGTTTATTCGCTATGTCACAGTCGAGCTCCCTGAATCACTTCGCTCTGTTTGGCAGAAAAGTGTTTCCGCTTTTCGTTCTCTATACTCCAAAAGCAGGCTTCCTTGATATGGAATGCCGAAGGTCCCTTCACTGCCGCTCCCCTCACAATCTATCTAGATATGATTATACCAGCTATGATCGATATATTCATTGAATACCGCTTCACCAGATCTTTTGATAAGGACCAACCTGAGCGTGACCCTCAATAGTTTTCCGTCTCCGCCTCCGACTATTCAATCTCGAAAGAATCATATGCGTGCGCATTAACAACTGAACTTCCTAAACCGATAAGTCCCTTCGGGGGGTGGGCGAGGCTTGGCTTTCCAGTCGAGAAGAAGCCGGCCCGAGCAGTACTGAACCATAAGAGGAGTCCGGTGCAGCGGATGGGATATGGGGCCATAACTGCTGCTACTGTTATACTCCCACACTCTAAGAGAGTCCTACTGCCGGCGAATCTACTGAAAGGTAGTCCTACTGAGAAAGATTTCTCTGTGGATTCGACCTGAGAGACTTCCTTCACCCAATCTGCTTCGATGATCTACTCCCATTTATCTACGACAAACCTTATCAGTACTTTAAACCCTGGGATGGGATCCCAACAACCATCGATGAGCTATCGAGCTAGGAGCAAAAAAGAAAGAGAATCCGCTCTCAGGTAAGCAGCATTTTAAGGCAGCTATTCTGACTTCTAACTTCCAAGGAGATTTCATGAAGGGTAAGGGTCAAGAAAGGTCCTCAATTACAACCTACTGGTAGCACCTCAGAGATGTCTATTCCTCTCTCTGATAGTCAAAAGTAAGCCAAGCGCTAGCAAACTGAAGTGAAGAAAGTTCATCATAGAAGGGAGAAGAAGCCCGGGAAGAGATCTTCCTTTGAGTCCTACTCTGAGTTGATTCTTCTTGGGAGCTGTTGTCCTTTATCGAAAAAACTAAATCAAGGCGTTAGCCCGTTAGCGATCAAAGGCTTGAAAGCATGTTCACAGCTTAAGCCAAAGAGGACGTGGGCATTTCAATAATTCATATTTCCTGCTCGCCGTTATGCTATGTTATGTTTCAGTGCCATGATGGTCTGCCAGTGGCATGGTCCTTCTTTTCTTCATTCCGGGTATGCTCTATCAGTCTGTCCCGATTCCTCTAGTTATGGAGTTCCGGACTTAGAAGAGCAAGGCAGGGAAGCTTCAGGGAAGGGTGCTTTCACTTAGGCATATGAATATGAAAGAAAAAGATGAACAGAGAAAGAATATAGAAGGACGGATCCCTCTTATCTAGGGTATTCTGAGAGATTTTATTTAAACAGGGCCTGTATCAGTTATGGGGGTAGAAACTCAAGGTTAGGGATATAAGCCTTAAAAACCAAAGCGCTTTAAAAAGCCATGTACCCGCAGAACGGTTTACCGTACTAGCTAGTCACAACTAGCCGCCTCTAAGGGAACGAACCCTTATATAATTGAAAAAACCGGGTGAGGGAACTTTACAGGTTGCCTGAAGCTTGACATGATGAAGGCGCTTTTAAGCCCTCCCCTCCGCCTAGGATTGCTGGCACCTGTTTGGATGAAGCACGGGTCGTCTAACAAGGCATGGGACCCATAGATTCATTGTCTGCTGTGCAGAAGCTTCCTTCCTGCACCTGCATGCGCGCAGGAGGCACACATTGTAACAATTCATCGCGATAGCTGCCTTTGGCTCTACTGTAACTGATTCCTCGGGTGTGATCAACGAGACAGTGGATTGATTCCTACACCTATGGGCTCAGGTTCCTTCCTCCTCTAGTCCGAATCAAGATGGCTCCTCTCGATCTTGTGATGCCTTCGGCCCAATTCTCAAGAGTTTTTCGCTCCTTTACTTTTCTATTAGTCAAGGGCTTATGAACGGTTCCGAAATGACACGCTATTCCGTCTCATCCTTTCCCCCGGATGGTAGGAAGAAGATAAAGGAGGAGGAGCCGTTCGCAGCGAGAAGCAAGGGATGTCGTGAACGGTGGGAGGTCACAGAGAATTGACCTATTCATAGAGTGATCCTATGATCAATACAGGATATAGACTCTCTCTTTCTTTATTCTATTATTTTTCTGAAAAAAAAGAAGGGTGACTCAACTTCTCAGCTAGAGTTGGGGGTGGGACCCGTTGGCATAATGCACGCTGGAACGTGGGAATTCGAGGTCTCATGAACTACTACTAAAAACCTACTTTGTTTTTGTTTTGTTTGTGGACAAACGATATCCGGTCAGGCCTATGGATGGATCCTTTTTAGATCTACGGGCCGGCCGTTCACATGAAACATAGGGAATCTATACTCGAGCGTTCAACTGGGGCCCTGACAGGATAGGTGAGGAATCACTCTGGATCTTCTTTATTGGGGCCTACAACTTCCTTGAGCCGACTAGCATCCCTTTCCACTGCGCATTTCTCGAACAAAGAAGACGACTATAGGATCGAATTCGCTTTCCGTGGTGAACTGGTCGTCCCATACCTTCTGCCTGTCTCATATGTGTGGAACCAGGTCTTTTTCGGTTCCAGCCTCCCCTCGAATACATAGGGTAGGTAGGGCTGGGTGAGAAACGGTTCCCTGTTGCCAAGAAACTTTCCCCGGCCTTCGATTCCCCTTACTCATAAAGGGTCTTACGGTCAGGAGAACTACCTAACTAAAAGAAATAGTGTTCTTTCTAAGAGTAGGCGTGGAGAGCTTTTTGCGGGGAAACTTGCAAGTACAGTTTGGAGGAGGCGGGCGTCGACCCAACC
>JAINUU010000054.1:118260-130760 GCA_020205605.1 Panax ginseng
TTCCACTATTCCAATCCTACTGAAATGAATAAATTAATAAAGATGGAACTTACACCCTGTCGCCGCTTCGACTTAGCGTCTTCTCCAAGTCAAAAATAGGAGAGCTAAAGCGTCCTAAGTACTACTACATAATGCATGTCAATTCACAGCCAAATCTCTGTTATTGTGTCAATCCAACACAAGAAGACAGCCTTGTGCTAATGGCTCTCGGTATGATCAATAAGATTGTCCAGGATAACCTTCTCATGGAGAATTCCTTGAGGCTTGAAAACACTTCTCAAGGATTCTCTAGGTATAGTATGTTCGAGTGAATGTATCTATACTTTCTAAATTAGACCTAACTAACTCAATGAAGACTATAAATAGAGACAGTCTATTGTCTAAGCTTTCACATATAGTGAAGGATGGGAAATTCTTTCTAATTTTCTCTTCATCGCGCGAGGGCACGCAGGTAGCAGGCAGGTTAGCCCCGAACCTACTGGTTCTCTACTAATGAGCAATATGAGTCAGTATAAAATCTTACAGGTGCGCTCGTGGTATTCTCTTCAGTACGTCGCCCATGCTTTGTGCGTACCATCCCATCTTTTATCCCGCGTCAGCTAATTACCTCGCTTTCAACGCAGTATCGATAAGTAGGCGGCTACTCGTCATGAGGAGGCCACTTCCCATCTTAGGTAGGATTGTTGCTAATAAATATAGGGATGGTATTTATGCAAAACTACTCGATAGATAAGAATAGAATTTCACAATATATGGACAAAATAAGGAAAAGAACACGAGAGAGGAATAGAAAAAGAATACCGGAATTATTACGAAAGCGACTGCTGGCTCACCAAAGCATTAACCAGGGTTTCTCAATTTCATATGGAGGGTACGAATACGAGATGGTTAGTCACTACCTTTCTGTTATCACAGCTAACACAGCTGCCATGAATTTATCGATCTGCTTGGGCTTTCAAATATGGTACTCTTTAATGCCAAGCCTTATGCTGACCATTGGGTATTATGATTTTCATTTCATCCTAAGCCCAGAGGCGGTCAAATCCTTCAAGGATGCCACACGAGAATGGTCCCCCAGACGATCAAGCTCACCGCAGAACTGTGCGAGAATCTAAATCAAAGTCTCATGCAGACCGCCGGGAGCACGCTCGATACAGGTGGGACCAGCGCTGAGTCAGGAACCTTCGACCCCTTGGAAATAAGAGGAGGAGAGAGAAAGCCACAACAAAGCAGTACTACGGAAACTAGTGATTACCTGCCTCGCAGTTTGTATATTGAGCACTGTATCCTATATAACCGTCAGCGGAACGGAACTCTGCCAACAATTTATGGAGGGTCGGTTTAAAGAATAAAGAGAGAAGATGGAGCAAACAAACTAACAAAAGGATACACCTGAACTAAAAGAAAAGGTGAAGGAGAGAAAGAAGGGGCTAAAAAGAAATTCACTGATTTCACAGCTATATGAAATGCACTTTTCACTTTGCATCTCCGTCGTATGAAGGAAATCCCAATCACAGATTTTTCATCTATATGCGCATGCAAAAATGAAAAGATCGTAGGCTTATGAAGGGAAATTGATGGTTGGGCTTGCTATTAACGGCTGCTGAGGTGTAAGTATAGTTTGAAGGAACAGGCAAGAAAACCACTTCATCCCTAATTTTGACTCAAAATGAAACCTATCCCATCACCAGTTGGTTTCCTGGAGAAAGATCTTTTATCTGGAGGCAGTCGCTAGGCTGTCTCAATTTGCTCTTTTTCAGAGCAGCAGTTTAAATAAAGCCTTCAACTCAACTAGCGACTTTGGCTATTAAACCTCGACGGTGTTCCCGTAAGAACCTTACTTTTCAGACTGCCATAGACGAGAAATTTTCTGTAATCAGCACTCAGATCCACCAATAACTTGCTCTCGGAATAACCACATTTCTCGGACTGTAAGCGCTCACTGACTATATTAGAAGTGGAGTCAGGCTATTTTAGTAGCTAGTAAAGAGGACATCAGACCTGTAACAAGAAGTCGAATCTGCTTGTTGCTATCATCCTGCCCGCTATTCCTTACATAACTGGAATAGAGTAAGGGCAGCCCTTTTCTTTAGTAGCTTGCTTTAGTCGCTAGGTAATTGCATTCCCGGATCGCTATTCCTGACGTTAGGAGGGCCGGGCCTCGCCCTAAACAGAATGAGGAGAGGGTCTCCATCCACTCTTGGTACCTCCCGCCGCTAGTCAATCGTGAGTTCCTTGTCTTGTAGTTGATGAACTCGAGCAAAAAGCAAATCATGAGCCCAGGCCAAGCATAACGAGGTATGGTATAAGTGAAAAAAGACTGGTCGCTTCTTTAATACGTGGATGATTCCTTTAGTACTAGTAGAGTCTCTGGTCAGTAGAGCAAAGTTGGTCTGGTAGCTTCTTTCCTCAAGTGGGAACTACAAACTGCAGCTACCAGGAACAGTTGTTGGTTCCTCCTACTGGTGAGTGGTTCCGGAGTCATCCATGTTGCTAATCTTCGAGAAAGAGAAGGAAGACCTATGAATGATGAGCTCCTTTGCGTTAGACTCGCTTCGTTTGACTCCGCTCGTTGGTTTCGATAACTACTCTACTAGTATGAATAGGAGGAATACTGGACTAGCTAGTCGTATCAAAGCAAGGGCTCCAGCTAAAAGTCAACCCTCCCGGAGTACTAACTCTTTTGAATATTCCTACGGTACCAGAGCAAGGGCTAGCCCTAAAGAGCAAATCACTATCTCCCCTGCCACCGCACCGTCGAGTAAGAGATTCACTAACCCGTCCCAAGCTAAAGATTCTATATCTATCTCTTGAAGTATGAGCCAAGAGAAGGCATTTATTCCCCAGGGGCCAGATTGTTTTGGTCAAGTGGTTTCACTTGATCGTATGAGTGTGGGCAAGGAGAATAGGTTCACTAATTTCTTAACTATTGGCCGGTCTCTTTGTACGTGTTGTCCGGAAAGAGGAAGATCGCTAATTACAGGCAGTGTGTTCCGAGAAGAAAAAGAAACTGGCCTCTGGCAAGGAGCATATAAACGACATACTAAGCAGAAGCGCGTAGACTCAAAAGAAGGGAGGGGCAGAAGCTTACTCTTCTATTCAGCAAGGGAAGTCATCTACTCTGCCAAGGCAAGAATCGAAGACTACGGCTTACAAGTCAACGACTTTCTCAACTAGAAGTATCCTACTCATGTTTGAAGGGGATATTGCTAAAAGGAGGCCAACTAGCAATCCTCTTACAGGAGCTAAAGTCTTTATTATTTGTTTGTGCGTTCATCTCTCCATCTAAGAAATGGGCTCTTCCACGAAAGATGCTTGAAGGAGAATCTTCGTTAGAGGACATTCTTCCTAGACAAGTTTGAAGCCCGGATATCAAATGCTTTTTCACTATTCCAGATTTGACGTGAAGGCCTCTAAAAGAGATCCGTACATGGGCCAAAGAATATCTATTGACTTGACAGCAGGATACCCTCACTGGTATTTAAAGAAGGTCTTTCGCTCTCCGTTTCGCAGAGTGTGAGATGAAATCAAGAAGTTAGCTTCGAAGGAAGAATCAAGAGATAACATCCGCAACGTCCGATACTGATACAAAGACCTACAGACCGAGCTGACAGAGCTGACAGAGCTGCAGGGTGATTCCTTGTCTGGGTTGCTTTACAACTCAGAGGTGTGGGAGAGTTAACCTCCCCAGCATCAGATTGTCCGGGTCCGGTGTCCGCTTAGAGCGATCCACCGGTAGCGGGATCTGATCATCGATCAGTGGTCAATCCCAACATATGGTTGGATTTTCTCTAGCTCCCTGGTATAGGGGCTCCCTTCTTGGTTAAGAAAGGGTACCAACCATGGAGAGTGAAACATCTCTTCATTTAGGTGAGTCTTGGTTGCTCTATCTTGTAAGACTCCTCAAACAGTAGTCTCTACTGTTCGATGAGCCTCTGTGAGTTAGACCAATCAGGTGGTACGGGGTCTTAGAAGACCTCATTCTAAGGATTTCTGTTCTAAAATAGAACTAGATTAGTAGTCCCTGATGGCCTAGCCACGAACGAGATATTAGAGCATACTCATACCAGGCAGGTAGTACACCTTAACAGGTGAGTCCTCGGTGTATGTCTTCAGAAGGCATGCATCTGGTGCTCCCTTGTGTCAGGTTTACTATCTGTGCCCGCCTCTTCGAAGAAGACGGGATATCTCTACATTATTCCTTCTCTTTATCGCCAAGCGATTGGGAGGAGGTCTCTAGAGTACCCGTTCAGGTACTTGGGTTCAGTTGCTCCATACAGTAGCACTATGTTGCTTTATGGTTGCTCCCGTGATTTAATGTTGAGGTGTCTCCCAGGTTTGTCTTCCATGCCCTCCTACCAAGGGACTCCATGGATCTCAACTTGGGTAGCGATCGTGACTCAACCAAATAGTTAGCTTGAGTCGCTTCGCCTATTCGACGAAGTCAGACGGAGGAAAGCAGCGTATCCTGTTGGGTTTAGCCAAGTTACCAACTTCATTTTGGCTTTGCCCTGCTTGGATACTGCACTTCCTAGTCTCTCCTTACTCTTTCACACCACCTAGTGGTCTGAAGAGCAGCGGAGAAGGGTATGTCCAGGACGGTACTTCATAAAGTACGCGACCTCCGGTGATTACTTAATTGCTGGTGAGACGGTCGCCTTGGTTTTATTACCATGGTCTCTTAGGTAGTTGGTAAACTTAAGAGACGTGGAATCTTAAAACCATGGCCATCACTAAATTTTGATTAAGTCCTGGTTAATACAGTGAGTGACGTAACCATGTTTAGTGGTGTCGGTACGGCTACACCGTTCCTGCAAGTAACCGTTAAGAGATCCCTTGTTGCTTCCACTGTCTTTGGCGTGGTTGCTACTCTGGGTGTCAGTCTAGGAAGAGCTACCCTTCCTTTGACTAGTATGACACTGTCTCGTGTCACACTTCTTAATGGTACCTCTTTTACTCAGTTCTTGGTGCAGTTTTGGGTCTAACCAGCCCAGAACTGGAGGAGGAGTTAATGGTGACCCTGCGTCGTCATGACTTCTCCTTGGATGCCATCAACCATAAGACTAAAGGCATGTACGTAGGGTGCGCGTAGAAAGCGTATAGTGCTCTTCTTTGATTGATTGTAATTGAGTTGACTGACTCAGGAACTTTCCCTTAGAATGCACGAGGTGAGCGTCTTTCAATGCTTGCTTTGTTAGTTGAAAAATCGTAGTATAGTTACAGTCAACACAGTAGCTGTAACGTGAGCAGCGCTTCGCTCCAACTATAGGCTATACACCGTGCTGAATGAAAAGTTTCCCCATTCAATTTGTAGGGACAACCCCTACCTCCTCTCTTCTAGAATGCTTTTAGGCGTTCTGGTTTTGCTTCTCATTAAGAAGCACACCGGGCTCTTAGTCGGAATAGGCAAGCGGTGTGCTTTAAGAGTCATAAAAGAATTCATATCAAATAGAAAGCTTAGTCCCACCAGTTGTTTCTGGGGCCTCCAATAAGCTTTCCATCCTCCCATCAATACCAAAGACCCCATACCCAGGGTCCATACCAAAGATGACTTTATTCAGGAAGCATGAACCAACAACCAATCCAACCGATAATAGATATAACCGTTATTTTCTTGTTTTTCGGTTATTGGGTATCAGCTGTTTTAGATAGGCTGCCACTTTAGATCGGGATAACAACCGGTAGTCACAGCTGCTATTTTCTTGTTTATCCGCTGTTCGGTTATCAGCTGTTGTCACTAGGAACTATCACTCTCCTTCCAGCCCCCTTCACGGGCAGTATTCTATGACGCTAGCCAGCGAGAACTTCCACCCTTTCCAGCAAGAATGGTTTTTCCTCCCCATGTTTCCAGATATTGTGTGAACCGCATGTGCCTATTCTTCCTATTCTAATTGGATTGATTTGAATTTCCGTTTATATGCCAATAAGAGAGGCCTTTCTCGAGGGTTGTGAGGACCCCCATATTCGACCCTGTAAATTGCCGATGCCGATATAGGCTCAAAAGAAAGCATTTTCTCGAGACAGAGATATGACCTCCCTACAGATCGTTTTAACTCCAGTTTAGTTTGGACTCAACTAATAAGGATGCCTATATATAATATACGAAATCCTAAATACAGGAAGAGCTCCCTCCTATGTTTCCAACAACAACTGGCAAAAGAATGATTTGAAAAAGAGGGAACGGGAAGCGCTTCGCGAGGGTCTCGTTCGCACGACTAAAAGAAAGCTTTAGCTAATCGACGGCATGCTAAGGAGCTTCCTTGGAATGAACGAAAAAGCGTTACTCCTTAGTTCCTCTTGTTCCTATTCTCTGATTCCGAATCTGATCTGATCCCGAACTCCGGAATAAGTCTTTCGGGCTCTGTAGAGCGTTAGAATGCGTCTTCTGGTTATTCCCATCTGATTCGTTAAACGTTGGTTTCTCAGTAAGAAGACCGCTGTCTGCTGGGATCTAGTCCATGAAAGAAAGACCTTTTCCGCTATAGAGCCAATATGATCGTATGGATCCTTCCTTGAAAGAATCGCAAACAAAGAGTCAATTGCTTATTAGGTAGCAAACAGGAAAAGCAAACAAAAGGGGTCTCAGTCAATCCTTTCTAAGGAGCCTAGCTTCCCAACCATTGAACCGAACAACCCGGTGATTCCTGTCTCATTTATCGGCAGAGTGTAACCCTTGCTTGTTCCTGCCTTAGTAGGGAAAGAGACCAACCAAAAAGAAGGTCTTCCGCTTGTTCTGGTTCTTCCTATTATCTTGGTCGGAGGTAACTGTCAGCGATTGGGCCATAGGGCAATGGGCCTGCAGCGAGCAAGAGAACTTCTTTTATGCCTTTGTAGCTCTCTGACTTCTCCCGAAGACTAGTCAAGTAAGGAAGCTAAAGCAAGCCGAGCGTTAACCCCTATTAGAAAGCCTACGTTAGCGCATCCGTTTTCTTGCTGTATGCTATCGATTTCATCTCCTCTCCTTACAGTCGAGCGGATTTCATCTCCTCTCCTTACAGTCGAGCGGATTTCATCTCCTCTCCTTACAGTCGAGCGGATTTCATCTCCTCTCCTTACAGTCGAGCGATTTCACTCGTTACCTCAGCCCTCGCTTAGTTGCAAGGTCAGATTCCGAATCTCAGTTTGCATCAGCAGGTTCAAGGCAAAACTACTAAGATGATGAATCAAAGGCAAAGGTCAATTCACATCGAGGGATGAGCCTCAGGACCACTCTGACATCTAACACCGCGAAAGGAGCGTCAAGTGACTCGAGCACAGCGGGAGGAGCCACATATAGATGTAGACCATAGCGAGAGGAGGAAACTAGCCCATCCTTGCTATCCAAATTCCCTCGTTTCCCATCCCAAGCGAGAACATTAGATCATGGATTAGCGCGAGTAGCGGAACGAGCTCTATTTACGTCATTCTCAGAGGCCCTTCACGCGGCTTGACCGAGAACGGAGCGTTCAGGCAGAGGCTATCGGGATTTTTCCAAGCCCAGCTCCGAAGCCTATGGCTTCCTTTACGAGTCACGGGGCTAAATGAGGAGCGCATTCACGAGCACTAGCTTTCCTGGCTTGGGGGAGTACTGAATGAAGTAAGCTATCCCACTAATGCAATTCGATGCTTCCTGCGTCGAAGGAAAGTATGGTAAATCAGTCGTCCCTCAAAGCCCCTTCTCGAGACACTCTTTCTTAGTCCCTTTGCCTTCTCCTTTTCGATGCCATCTCTTATTTCCCCTTAGATGTCACTTCCTCTATCAAATCAAAGAGCGGCTATTCACCATCAGGAAAGACAGTAAGCCAAGGGAAGGAAGAACTGAACTTCTAAGCTGGGGAAGAGGCTGGAGAAGGAAAGGAGGGAACTTATAGCACTAGTCTCGTATAAGGGACATGGCCAGAATAGGATGCATACGGAACTGAAATCGATGCCATAGAAGGAACTGCTAGAGGTATTTAATTTGCTGTGAAAGAATCTATCAATTTGGACATCTGATATTCATTTTAAAAGAATGACACTAATTCCTCAATAGGAACTGAACTCAGACTTGACTGAAAGCAGGAATGAGAACTTTAGGCTTGAGCAAGAATCATACCCTCCTCTCTAGCCTTCAACGTCCGATTTGCGCTTGATGTAAGGAAAACAGAGGAAGCTCTCTAGCATAAAGAGAGAAGGGGGAGAGCTTACTTTCCTTATATCCATATAGAAGGAGCGGAAGCGGCGAAAGAAGAAGCCCTCTTGCGCGGATACCACCCCTCAGTTCAGTAAGGGCCTGCCATAAGCAAGCACGAAATAAAAAAGAAGGAAACAATTTACCCTCTCCTTCCCTCGCTCAGGAAAGTCAGAAAGAAAGGCATAAAGCAAGTACTGCGAACCCCTTACAGCACGAGATTGGACAGTTGTAATTGCGCTTTCACCCATGATGGGATTCTTTGGGCTAGGATGCTAACCTGAGACTTACAAGAAATCGTACGCTAGTCTCTAAGTTACTGCTTTGGCTCTCTCTTTCCATTCTTATCTTCGATTAGCAGACGATTGTCGTTCCTTCTTCTTTCTTGACAAGGATCCTGAAGAAATCGCACATGCTCCAAGGACTTCACGGAATTCGGAGGCACACAGGTAGGTATACCAAGAGAAATGCGGGTAAGCGATTTCATCACAAGAAAGCTCTATGCTAGGCTTTCCTGGAATCGCTTTCAGGCAAATAAGGACGCGGAAGAGTGCGGGATTGGCTTACCGAAGCAATTCTTATTCAAGAGCAGATACGATCACACCGCCATCAAGAGATACAAGACCTAATGCCCTTACTCCAAGAGATTCAAAGCGGGTAGACCCTTAGATTAGACAATTCCTAGTGCTGTGCTAAAGGCTAGAGAGGCACAAGAACTTCTTACTCAACAAGAGTTAAGGAAGAGATGCGCCTATCGGGAAAGCTTTCTTAAGAAGAATCTATCTGCTCTACACGAATTCCCATCGTCAGCTGCTTTTGATTTCGAATAGGCTGTGGGCCTTTCTCTTTTTGCTTGAGTGACCCTTTCCGCGTCGGATTCTTTTGAAAGGGAAAAACCTTGCGCATAAACTGAAAAGGAAGTGACAATGGGCGTCATGCCAAGCCTGCTTTGGTGGAATTAGGACCTATCGAAGTCGGAACTCTCAGATCTCTTTCCCAATCAGACAAGCACAACAAAGCATCTCCGACAACTACATATTCTTTCTTTCCACTGATTCCCGCTTATGCCTTTTCCCCTGGGGGGCTCAGGGCACGAGAAGGACTCAAAGGCCAAATAAGGTTTTGGGACTGAGCTTGTATCAGTACTTCGGTATAAGATGGAAGTTACATAAACAAAGACACCCTCTAGCAGCATTGGCAGAAGCCAAAGCCCTTCTATAAAAGGAAGGCCCGCGGCTTATTCTATTTGCAGTGGTGAAGCTACTCGTGATGAAGCTAGCTTTCCGGAACGGGCTGCTCCATCTTTCCTTGGGTAAATGTTCGAGATGGCTAGTCATTGAAGAGTTTCTTTGCTTTCAACCCCTGCTCGTCGTGTGCAAGGGAAGGTCTCATCTGCGAGAGAGACCGTGGAATAGGATGTGAAGCCTGTTTCTGAACACCGTTTCTTGTCATTCCTGGTCTATTTGTAGTTCCCGGTTTGGTTCTAACATGTAGTTCTAACTAATAAAGAGAAAAAAGAAGTGAGACTTTAAGGTAACTAGAAATTTCAGAAGCAAAATCGGTAGTTGAGGGACGTTCGAGTCAAATCGAATTGAAAGAAGATAGGCCCGTAGATAGTCAAGATTGAAAGCCGTCAATCCTTTTATTGAAGGGGGTAGTTTTGTCAGTGTCATGTCCGCGGGCCAATAAGTTCTTTCGCCGAGGGTTTGCGAAAGTTCTATCGAAAAAGGCCGTCGAGTGTGCATTGTTGAAAGGTGTACATCCTGTGATAAATCATGTATCTCCCTGATGTTGGGTGCATTGAATGGGCATGTGTGGATGAGTAAGAAGGGAATTCTCTGCGAGATTGTTCATTTCCATGTCCAATAGTCGAGCAAGGGTTGCTGAAGTAAATGAAGAAAGTGCGTTTTGCCCAAGTTGTTCTTCGTCCGCCCGGTGCCCCCGTTCTTGAACTGGACAGGGGCAAAAAAAAGTAAAAAGGAATGTGCTGCTTCCGGCAATGACTGCCCGAGCGGCCTTTGGTAGCGGGACCTGATCGTGAAATATAATAAAAAGTAACCTTCTTTCCTATTCCCTATAGAGAGGTAGTACCTTTTTCTCTTCTATTTTATCTGCAAGTCTTCCTCGAAGCCCTAACTTCTCTTCCTCCCGTAAGGCGGCTAGGGATGCCCCCTATAGTTGCATTCAGTGGTTCTGTCCTTCCATCTTTAAGATCTAGCTGCTGGAGCTGTTGTTCGTCAATCCCCAGCTTTCGTGGTTGCAGCCTAAAGCCAATAACCCTTTCTTTATCACCGCAAGTAGCAACAGACTGATCTAGGGGAAGGAGCGAAAGGAAAGGCTTGACTCTCGCCTTACTTAACAAGTAGGGGCCGACATCCTCCAATTCTGTCTTAAGCGATAGGTAGACAATCGAAGTCCCAAAGCAAGTAATATTTATTCTCGACAGGAGTTATTCCTCGAAATGCCCTCTTATACGATTTAGCCAGTGAGCTGTCTGAAGCTGTACCCGGCCATGAGAGAATTAGACTCAAAGTCGCCCGCTGAACCCGTTATACCTGCCATAGCTCTCACTTCGCCCTTTGCTTTGATTCGAGGGCGAGCCCTTTCGCCTTCTCTTTCTGCCATTCGTTACGATATGTGTATCCGGGAAGAGTTGTTTGGAAGCCTAGATCGGGGTACGGGGTTTTCTCTATTTTGGAAGAAAAGAAAGGGATTAGGACCTCAAAGAAAGCTCAGTCAAATGTAAATCTGATATCCATAGGCATAGGCGTGCCACATTCTAGCGGTTGCAAAGGCCGGGGTCAGGCAGCTAGCTCTAAGATCAATGGGTAAACCCCTGTTGAACGCATTGGCTAGCATCCTACTTCTTTGAACTCTCTTTCTGCTCTAATGCTAATGCCTCTTTATCCTCCCCCTTCTATTCAATTCTCTTCTCTCTTTTTTTTCTACGTTTAAGTCATGTTCCACTCCTTGACGAACTTCGGAAACCCTTTGTCCATCTCCGAGATCTCCTTTTCGATCTTTTAAATTCTCCAGAATGAGCTCATTTGTTCGTTCTTCCAAGGCGGAAGGCGCAGACGATGAGTCATCCGAAGGATTCATCATATTTGGTTCGACCCCCGAAGTGAGAAGAGCTTTCACAGCAAAGACAATGGCCAAGGCCAGACCTCCTGAGCAGCCTAGCTTTAATAACAAAAAAGATAGGGCGCGAGCCCCCAGAAGGAAGCCAACCTTTGAAAGTAGGACCAGCAAATAGTAAATCCAACCCATCTTCAACCAAAGAATCCATAAAAAAAAAAAACAGAGTAGATAGGAGTAGCAAGCGAATGAAGAATCGTATTTCAATATAGGAAAGACTAGTAGATAACGGTCGAAGCATATTCATCATATGAGGTTTGAGTTCCATTTGCTTTGCTTGTGCGTGTGGCGCTCCTTACTCGCGGAGCGGTATACCGAAAAAAGCCCTTATTCTTGCAAGAGGTCTCCTCGTGCCCACAATTTCTCGCAATAGTGGCGAAGAAATGTTGATTTAGCCTGTTGTTACCCGCAAAAGAATGAAGAAATTTGCTGATCCGGATAGAAGGTCACGTGAATTCCAACTCAATCTTTTACACCGATGTATCGTACTCTCTCGACCAGGTCATCATAAGAAAATACTGCTAAATCTTTCCGAAGTGAGAGAAGGAGGAAGGCGCGCTACAACTAACATAACAGCCAGCTGAAAACGTTAGCTAGCTAGGCTAGCGCGCAATGGCATTCTCTGATAGGGGCTCGCTTCTTCAAGCTCCGCCCAACCTATACAAGGTGCTGCTTCGCTTTCTCTCAGCCACTAGTGGCTTATGTAGTGGTCGGCATTCCTACGTGCTCCTCCTTGCCCCCCACTTAAGAATCCAAAGGTTACCTTTGGATGTTGTCGTGACGCTTTGGTTACGAAGGTTACCGGGGTCGGATGGATTCAGTTAGCGAAAGTCCCTCCAACTCAATCAATATCAACAACATGTCGTGACCGGTTAGGCTTGGTTTATTTTGTCAGAAAAGAAAGTAGGTTTCGGGGGTTCATTGATTAGTACACCTCAGGTGCTGGTAAGGTCGGGACCGTGGTCGTCCGTCTCCGGTTTGCCGGCCGATAAGATTTCTGAGATTGACCAGCCAGCTGGGTTGGTTTGGCTATTCTTTTCTATTGAAAAGGAGTCAGCTGTCTGCGCGAGTCACCTTCTTCTAGGCTCCGCTGGACGACACGGCATTCTCGTTCAAATATAGGCCGGCTGTACTTGTGATGGTTCCCAAGGATCCAATATGACCACTTAGGTCTACGTTGCCACGATATTGTTCTATGGAAGCGGGCGGAAGT
>JAINUU010000054.1:135760-153872 GCA_020205605.1 Panax ginseng
TTCCTAACCGCGGAATCGTGGCTTCGGGGATGGAAGGAACTCTTATTAATCTAGTTAGAAGATGTCCTTTCGTGGATCTACTTCATGCATGAATGGGAGGACGAAACCAAGGAACGAGTAGAGTATACGGAGCGAGCCAAAAGGTGGCTGGGCTCAGAAGAAGCAGATTCGAAGAAAGATCACTCAAATAGGTCTTTCACCGTTCCTTTAGTATGACCATTTTGAACCGCTTTTGCTAAAGGGGCCACACACAGCATAGGGAGCAGAGCTACTGGCTGGTGTTACAAAGAGAGATTGATGGTCGAGCTAGCTCTATTCCTTTCCTTATGGCCTTATGGTATGGTTCATTCCTGTGTTCTTTCAACCTCGGCTCGGTTTGGTCCGTATGGCTTATTGAGGAGCTTTGGGGTGAAAAGTTTCCTTGACTCCGAAGGTTCAGTCGATGGGTTGGTGTCCTCTTTCTTTGGGCTCAATGGAACCCCGTCCCTATGAAATCATCCTATGGTTCATGCTTCAGCAGCCGGAAGTCTAGTCTTTCTCCATATTTGGTCATTCGGAGCGAGCCGAGAAGGCATGAGTAGCTTCCTCTAAAGAAGACTTGATGGTTTGATTCGGTTAACTATATGTAACTATAGAATTTCTCCATTCCATCCCTTAGTGCGCTGCCCTTCCTCTCGG
Organism: Panax ginseng; assembly: GCA_020205605.1. Classification (NCBI taxonomy): domain Eukaryota; kingdom Viridiplantae; phylum Streptophyta; class Magnoliopsida; order Apiales; family Araliaceae; genus Panax; species Panax ginseng. Next base: position 136,439 of record JAINUU010000054.1, read on the forward strand.
CTATCTCTTATCATTCGCATAGTGTCCATTTCGGGTAGAAGGACTGTAGGTGTATTGTGCTCCTTGTAATACATGCGTTAAGCTCGTAGGTTCAGGGATTTATTTGATCGGAATTCTGTAACTATCGAGTTAGAGATCGGGGCGCAGTATTGGCACGCCGAGGTGAGCAGCCTATTTGACTTAAGGGGGTCGGGGATGCGAACCGTTCAGCAACCAATCAGTGTATGGCGCGCCGGGCCGTAGATCGACCGCAGGAAGAACATCTTTGCTGGTCCCCGGACGCCCTCTTATAAGCTGGTACGCACCAAACCTATGATTACTCCTGTAGACATCTCCGACTACGTCCCTTTCCTTTGTTCAGTTCGTTGCGAGCAAGTATGGATCACAACCTTCGGCATCTATTCCCACGCGTTAGATCGTGGATAGGCACCGCTTCATTTGATTTCCTCTGAATGTGGCCTCGATCATACGAGACAGCTGATGATACAAGGGTTGATGAATGTGACACAATATGAATAGATTAATGTTGGTGAGACAGGATTTGAACCTGTAACCTTAAGGTTATGAGCCTTACGAGCTAACCAATTGCTCTACTCCGCGGCAAAGGGAAGATGCGAACCGTATGAACTAATGAGCGGACCAGAGGTTGTCTTGGCTAGGAAGAATAGTTCATAAAGAGATGCATGTGAGACTCTTTTCAGTTGAGACCGATCGCGGATCTATTATTATATAAAAAAGATTGATCTCTTTCTTTGATCACACCGGCTATCATGCTGGAACTGAAAGCTATTGGGAAAGGTAAAGCGCTTCGCTTCTTTGAGAAAGCTTTTTCAGAGGGGAGGTCGAAGATGTTTATGAATCCTGAGTTTCGCCATCCGTTTTCATAGGAGAAGTTCCCAGCCTTGGTCTTCTTTTTGTTCAAAGAGATTATTCAGCCAAGATTGATTCTGGCGAGGCAAACCTCTTGATCTTGATGTCGAAACTAGGGTTGGTTAATTAGAAGTTAGAGGGAACTCCATTCTTGAGTCTCGAACCAACGAACGGATTGATTGTTCCGAACCTGCACGGTGCACCGGCTTTGTTTGAAGGAAGTAATTCGGGCTTTCGCTATGGTTTTCCATCTGAATGGTAATTACCGTTGGCGTACGGTATTCCCATAAGCGAAGATTTAGCAAGGGTCTGGCTGCTGCGCCCGGAACAGAAGAGTCTTGTTCCTTGGACATCGGATCAAGGGAGGGACCATTTGCATGGACAATGAGAAGGTGAAGGCTATAGAGGAATGGGATCCCCATCAAAGGTATATGAGTTAAGATCTTTTCTTGGCCTGGTAAACTACTATCGTAGGTTCATCCAAGGCTTTTCAGGTCGGGCTGCACCTTTGACTAATCTCCTTAAGAAGAACCAACCATGGCATTGGACGAGAGAATGTCAAGAGGCCTTTGAGGACTTAAAGGGAGCCATCATGGCTGATCCGGTGCTGGCCTTGCTGGATCATGCTAAGTTGTTCGAGGTACATACCGATGCTTCGGACTATGCCATCGGTGGAGTTCTTATGCAAGAGGGCATTCCTACAAAGGAAATGAACCAATGAATGCCTATAGCTGATAGTACGCAGGATGAACACAACCCTATTAGGGTACAAAACTAAGTCTGTAACGAAATAGCTTGGTTGGTAGCGAACTCACCCAGACCGGGATACCTAGATAGAAGATAGAAGGAGGGGTCCGCCCTTAGCCTTAGCCCAGTACTTCCTTTAGTAATAAAACCTTGGGGAGCTCATATCCGAATTATGAAACTCAGAGGGATGGAGTAGCTGACTGACAAGGAGAGGGATAAAACCTTCTCCCTGGAACAAACTAGATCCAGAGGGAAGACTTCACTTAGGGAGATACCTGGAAGGAGGTCCTAACATATACTTGACTCCTAGAACCCTGGGGTTGGGGACCCGTTATCTCAACTTCCAGTACAGGAAAGCAGAAGCTAGGTCTAGCATAACAAAACCGACCCCTGCCTTTAGTTTAGCACTAGCTGCAGGAGAAAGAAGCAAAAGGGACATCTCTCCATAGAAGAAATGGGGTAGTCGACTGGCACTACCTTGGGAAGCTGGAAGCACAAAAAAAAAAGGAGACTGCTTAGTGACTTGGACAAACAAAACCCCGTGGGGGACTGACTTCGATACAGGATTGGGAAAGGATTTTCTTACTGACGCCAGGCAGGAAAAGCAGATACCGAAAAGAAGGTTCCGTAGAATTTTAGTTTTTACTATTACTATAGTATATTACTATACTACTTAACGCAATCACTCACATCCGGATTCTTACTCTACTTGGAGCGGTCCAGAACCGGAATTGATACAAGAGCCTTGCGAACTCTACCTCCAATGCTACTAACTAACTAAAACTAGCTACTACGCTGACTACTAATATGACTCTCCCTTACTACCGGTCAAGCAAGCTCTCGCTTCCCATAACTTTCCTTCTCTTGTCCTGAGCTCCCTTTCTGTTGAACTAATCCCAGGCTTCAAAAGCGGGTTGTCGCCCATTGATGGTCTACAGGGCATCTCTATCCTCGCTTCGCTCTTCCTCCCTCGGGCCCTTACATTTGTCTTTTAAACAAGACGCCAGCTCTTTCCCTTGGTCAGTGCTTGCTTGCTAGCTTCCATGTCAAGTTATTGAGGAGATTGAGACTAGAAAGTGGAAGCTCCGGAGGATATCTAAGAGCTAGTAAGATATCTGACCCCTTATTTATAGTTTTATAGTAGTCCTGCCTTTTGGAGAATGTGACACCTAGAACCATTCCAAACACTTGATTAAAGGAAGCAGCAACGTCAGGGGACTCCTTTTGAACCCACCACTTTTTGATCAAATTCTATGAAAAGGCTGTGATTTTTAGGTTTGTAAGCCGGTTGAACTTGCTTCTGAAGCCAGTGCCTCAGATTAGTAACTGTAGCCATGAGGAGTGCCACCCAGACCCCTAAAGGGCTAGCAAAGTGTTTTTTGGCTAAAGCCGACATTTATTGAATAGATATAGATAAATCAACCTTGCCCCTGAGTTGTGGAGCGGATAAATCAAACAAAGACTACTCACTATATGCAAAAATTACTTAAAGAGGGGTATGCACATCTTTAGCTGTTTTCCTTCCGTTTCATGAGGAATGCTATCAACTTGCCCATAATTAATCCCTTGTTTACTAGCAGTTTGGCTCTATTCTCCACAATTGCTACCTCGAGTGCCTTCTCTAGATCTAGCCCTGGATCCTGATAGGCATCTTTCTGGCTATATGGATAGATCGTCTAGCGTCAAGTGAGGCGCAAAATCACATTGCAATATGCAATAGGGTTGGTTTCCTTCACGCCTCTAGTTCTAATTGGTTGCAAACACAGCTATCCATTCCTACCTGCTAATCTCGATTGTGAGAATTGTTTGATCACTACTCTGGATGTGGATCTACCACTATGCCATGGATTTTCCTATTGAAGTTTACAGATTTACAAAGGAACCAGCTATATGTGTGAACCCCTCCTTATACTTTTTATAGGACCGGTTGTCTGCCCACGGGTGCCCCTCCAGAAGTTTTTTGCTTCAGAATGAGGAATTACGTGAAGGGAAGAGAAAGATGGGTCGTGACATACCGCGGGATCAAATAAAAAAAAGGGGGGACAATAGGAATTTAAGCACACCCTAGTTGGCGGCTGCTCTCATTCGCTATTAGCCTGTATCGCATCAATTATAAATTCTACTAATACGCCTGCTTATATAATCATGTTATCCTTGTGGCCCCACCTATCATCATGGTACTCTTTATAAGAAAAGGAAGGCTGTGTACTTTCGTGCTTCGTCTTCTGGATGAGATGTGCTTATTATAAGGGTTGGTTTAGGGCCCTCGTCGCCAAAATAATGTCAATCGCAGAAGTTCCTGTTGGCAGGCAAAGACGCCCATCTGCTTCTTGGGGGCAACCAAAAAGAGTGAACCTCCCTTCTAGAAAAAGGCCCCTTCAATTGGGGTAGAAAAGCACTCAAATCTTTCCCATTGCTTACGTGGAATCACTTACATATCTTGTGATCATCTCCCAGTTCAGGGAGGGTTCCGAACGTCCTATCCTTACCAGTTAGGCCAGCCTACAGCAGCCCATAAAGCTTGTTCACTTTGGCCTGTCCTGTTCTATATTTTAGTCAGCTCGGTTTGTCCCCTGGCATGGCTCCAGGTCGCCCCCTTTATCCCATTTAGTCATTGTTATCCTACGAGCAACTTCCCATCCAGTTGTAACCAAAATCTTCTTGGTATTCATGGCCGAGATCTTTAAAAGGGCCCTCCACCACGGGTCAGGATCTCCTAGCTAGCTCCTTGTCAGCAGACGATGGATGCTACTCTTTTTTTGCAGTATTAATAACCATTTCCTGGCCTATTTACTGTGTGGTGGATCAGATCCATCAAATGTGGTGTATCCCGCCGTTCCTGATGGCACATCTTTATGTATCCCAATTCAAAATCACGAGTGAACGGTCTTGAAATTTATAAGAATGGAAACAGCAACCCTAGTCGCCATCTTTTGATCGAGTACACCAGCAGATCAAGACCAACAGCCCACATCTTATCTTCTTCTTTGTCCAGAGGATCGTCGGGCTTAACCGAGACCAGACATCTGCTTTTACTGCCATTGCTTTTGTTCGTCGTGGCCGTGTCCACACATACGGCTGTTTTAGACGACTAGACGGCCCCCTCGAAGAATGGTCATTTACTACTACTCATGCGTGAAAGAAAGCCCTTTACACGCGTGAAGAAACTTTCACAAATTCCTTTCTCCCGGCTTACTCTATTCTTTGGCAGAGGGGTTGTCGGGTGTATGATTCGAAAGAGGGTCATCGGCCCTAGCCTTTGAGGAAAGGTGGAATCGTTGGTAGGTTTCGGGTTTAGAAGCTAAACGTGTAACTCTAATAACTCAAGGACCTGATCAGAGGCAATCAATCGAATGCTTTATTATATTATCGGGAACTCAAAATCGAAGTACTACGGCGTCGTCATCACCGGACACGTACTAGCCCGCCTTTTTTTTTTTTGGTAGTGCCCATCTCTACTTAAGGCAACGAAGGAGCCTGCTTACCCACTCTCCTTTCGTTTGTTTCTGGAGATGAGATTGCATTGATAGGACAGCTTTTTAGTTCTTACCTCTTTGACTGCTTGGTTAGAGTACTTACCGGTAGTCCTTTTATAGTTCAAGTGTTTTCAGCAAAAAGGGATCCATTTACAAAAGTCATAAGGGCCAGCAAACGGCGAGATAGACAGATAGGATAGCAGAAGCGAATAGGCTTGTTGGTTCTAGGTAAATCAAAAGCAGGTTATAGAGCGATATAAGGTCTTCCTTCAATCGAAGTGATAAAGCCAGCGACTTGTCAAGTAAGTAAAATAGATCCTGTTCGTTTCAAGCAAGAGAAAGCAACCAAGGAAAGCCTCGCTTTATCTCACCTGTTAGAAGCGAAACAGGAAGGTTTCTTAAGGGGCACGCAAGTTCCATCGTTGGATCAGTTAAAATATTAGCCAAGGGCTAGTTCTCGGTTAATACAAAGGCATAGTAGGGAGTCCCCAGTGGATTGCATAGGCTTACTCGGTAATTTATCATCCTTCCATAAGATATAGTTAGTTATCCTATTAGGAGAATGACTTAATAATAAGACTAACATATATAACGTTACTAGGTAGGAGCTGCACTGTTTGGCTTTTTATGGTTGGGAAGACTTCGCAAGAGGTCCCACGTAGATGCCCGGCAGCTTCAACAATTCTTTTGAAAGGCTCTACTTATACGGCAGCCTTCTAGCATCGAGTTCATTCATCCATGCCCTTGGCTTACCCTGACCGATTGGCTTGAAGCTTTCATCTCCTGATGTCAGAAAAGGTGTTCTATCGCATTCTTTTTAGATATCCACGTGATACCTTCATTTAAGCAGCTTCTCAGCTAAGGGCTTTGGGAGGTGACGTATGTACAGCTGACGAGAGTGAGGGTGGTCCCCTCTCTACTGGACGTGGAAATTTTGCTCTCGTTCTTGCCGGACGGCCTGTAGGCAAAGGTGAATCAAGTCCATTCTCTCTGTCCTGATTATCGCGTGAGCTGAGGGGGGAACTCGGCAGAAGATCGGTCTGCAAGAAAGGCCTACTTATCCACGGGTTCATTTGCTTAAGACGGCTGTGCAGGGCAATCGGGTGTAGTAAGTACCGCCTCTAAAGGTTTTTAGCTCTTCTTCCTTTTTCCGATTGGTTCTGTGTCAGGCGAGCGGCGGAACTTCTTCCTGTCAGGCAGAGCTTTGCCAAGGCGTATTTTCCTACGTGTGATCGGGCCGGAGTGAAACAAGGGATCAAAGCGTCGAGGCGCGAAGTCTTAAGATCGGATGCAATTCTGAAGCTGGTACATGCTGCACTGGTCCATGTTTCTGGCAGGCCTGGAATATCTTAGCATATTAAAAGAAATCGGACAAGATGGTTGGCCAGTAATGGCTATGCCTTCTGATCAGCCAACGCATTTTATGCCCTGCTTGATGTGATCCACATACTATACTCCATCATGGACTTGAAACATAAAATTTTCGGCTTCTTGCTCACTCACACACCTGAGGAGCAGTCCGTCCTTTCCACGCCGATACAATATCCCGTCAATCAAAGCAAAATGAAAAGCTTGTTGTTTTACTGACCTGGGAGTTTTTTTTAGAAGGATCGGACAAGTACCTGACGAGAGGCTGTTGCCAATCATCCTGCCCGATCTCGTCTGGCTCCATTATGTAACAGTCAAAGGTTTTCTGAATGCTGTTGAATCGTCCTTGAACGTTTGTTCAGTTGTCCGATTAGGAAATCTCAAACGTCGAAGACAGCTGGGCCATTGTGTTAGCCTCAACATTGGCCCTTCTAGGTACATGGTCAATCTTAATTTCATCAAACTCGGCGAATCGAGTCTAGGGCTCTTTTTTTGTGTATGGCTGCTGCTTTGATTCTATTACCTGATACTCAGCGATGACTTGTCTCACTACTAACTGAGAATCACCCTTATTAACGTGGATGGATCGCATGCCCATTGCCGCAGCTAGTTCTAATCCGATAAGCAAGGCTTCATAGTCAGCTACGTTGTTCGTGCATGGGAAAAAAGCCGGTATGAATGGTGAGAAACTAGACCATTAGGAGAGAGAAAACAATACCTGCTCCTGCACCACCTTGCGTACTGGAGCCATCGAAATACATTTGCCATGGAGTTGTGGTCAGACGCATGACCTCTCCATCATTCTGATCGGGCAACTGCTTGCCTAAGTCCAACGGATGATTAAAAAAATTATGTAAGTCTAGGAGTTGCCTCCAATTCTTTCCATCATTCTGGGAGACCTCCCGGATGACCCACGACCAGCGTTGAGATGCTTCAGGAGGTAATTCGTTAGCCAGCTCCATTATCAGTTTTCTCAGAGCTCGCCTTATTGCCTCACAAAGCTTTTTTTATCTTCCTGATCGTCGCCTGGATTATCGGTCGTACTTCTGCTGGAACTGGCGTTAGAGAAGGAAGTCAGAGTACAGGAAGGATAGGGTTAGTTTCTATATTCGTATATTATAGAAATAGACGTAAGGTTGTGGCTGGACCGGGCTGCCCCCGGCTTCCGACGTATTTTAAAATAAAGCCTTCACGTCGTTCTGTTTATCCTACTTACTTCTGGCTGGCGTCATATAGACAACGAACACATATCTTATAACCAACCTCACAGATCCAACTCAATCAGGTAGACCGATGATCTTTTAAAATTTCTAAACAATAGGAACAAATGGGACTGAACCTGGCCTCTTTTTCCAAGCTGCCTACGTACCCTTTCTTATGTTAAGGGATCAAGTCGCACGTAGTTCTCTTCTATCATTTCATCAATTAGCCAGAAGCTGCCGGGGCAATCCGCGTCAAGGATTTAAAGAAAAGAGAAAAGATTGAGGAAGGCTACTTGAAGAAATAGAGTTTTGCCAAGGCCCATTCGGGCCCAGAAGTGGGCATAAGCAGGAAAATGAGTCCAAAGAACCCAAAAACAAATGGAATTTTTCCTTACAAAGAATAAAGAGAAAGTAATCCGTAAATTTAGAGACCCTTAGGTAATTTTCATCGATTTGCTTTAGAATAGAAAGTAGAGCAAAAATTAGGCCAAAAACGCATAAATATAGATTAGATATAGGGCGGCTTTTTTCTTTCCTGTTTCATAACAAAGAAAGAGTAGATTAAGAAGGTAGAAAAGACAAGTGAGAATGTGTTTTTATTCTCTTTGCTACGAAAAAGAAGTCAAAGGCCAAAGCCCCGGAGAGGGAGAATAGTATGCCTTGAAGCATGATGGGGCTCAGCCAGATACAGCAAAAGAGAATGGTAATATAGAAAGATAGAAATAAGGAGGATTAAGGCGTCCTTTTCGTAAACAGAAAATGAAATATGTTTGAAGTAATAGAGCCGGGCCATAATTTTCAAATAGAAAACCTCTTCCTAGCAAGAGTAAAAAAAAGATCAAATCCGCCGGTAAGAATACACGGGCGGAGAGATAGATCAAAATCGCGAGAAAGACTTCTCCCACTATATTGCACAAAGCCCCGGCCGAAAGGGAACTCAAAAAAAGGCTGTGTAAACACAATTCTTTCTCCAAGGGGGTAGAGGCCCGGCCTATATAATAAAGAGAGGCCGACCCACCCAGGATTAGAAGAACTTCGAACCTTTCCACGAAAAAGTCCGAAGGCACGGAGCTGCCTGAAAGTGCTGTATAGAGAAAAAAGCATAACAAAAAGTACCTCAATTTATACGGAATCTCTCGAAAGGTTTCGAAGGAGAAATGAGAAACTCCAATAAAAAGATGATAGGACAGGGCTAAGGCCGTTAGTGTCGCTCCTATTAGCATGAGTTTTGATGAATAAAAGAAGAACTGGTAGGGATCAGCCAATTCCCTGGGTGGTTCATCTTCTGCTTCCATTCTTCTCGTGGGCGAATAAAGTAGTGAATCGCACGCCCGGGGTGAGGTTGGTGTCGAGTCGAAGGGTAGTTACTATTCTTTCGTACCTACATGCGAGATGTTCCAAGCGGGTTCTAGCCTCATTTGCTACCATCAACACTCAAAATGGAGTCCCTTGATGTGCAGACCGGCTGGACATCGTCAATCTTTTCGAGCTAACCGAATGCGATAGGGACTGCTTTATGATTTCCGTTAATTGATATAGAGATAGACTTGTTGGAAGCCTTTCCCTTGCAGCTTTGGCAGGCACGATCGTAGGGACTTCCACTAGTCACGAATGTCAGGCTCTTCTCTCACACCGACCTGCGCGAAATCCATTAGTAGCCTTTCATAGGTGGAGTCTCAGAGCGGTTTTCAGTGCCGCCCCTAACTCCGAAGTAGTTTATCCAGAAAGTATCTGATCCGGTAATCAGAGCCCAACCAAGCTCTCTGATTCCGTCTTCTACGACCAAGCTATCCATTCCATCTGGCCTCGCTTGGCTTACCATGAGGAACAATCTTATCGCCTTACGGCTCACTTAACGTAGTCAAGCATCACCCCTATAGCTTAAGGTTTTTATTTCTTGACCAAATATATAAGAGTTGTAGTTCGTACCATCACGCCATGGTCGAATGGACTCGTAGGGACGCTGTTCGCTCACACTCAAGGCTATCGCCTACGCGGGTCAATTTCACGCACCAGACAATGTCAGCTAACTGTCCTTGTCCTTAAAGACTTCCACCCTTTCTACCTATCCCTCATCCTAGGAGGTACTATATGGATGGATGGATGGTAGAGTATATGCTCGTAGTGAAGCAGTAGACTACATCTCTACGTGAATTCGTTGACGTAATGCCCTAAGATTGCTAGTTGTACGGTAGCTTTAGAGCACTTAAAGCTAAGGAAACAATAGACTAGAGAACCAGATCGGTCCATCTCCGATCGGAGTGCTTTAATCGTCTGATGGTATACTTCCTATACTTGTTGAATCTTCCGAGCTGACCGGCATAAGGGTAAAGGCGAAAGCTTTAGCTGAATAATAATGAATTCATTCGACAGATGCTTACAGGACTATCACACCAACTAGCGCTATTACTATCACACCAGTTGCAGTTACTATGACCTTCTTCTCCTAGGGTCTTTCACTGGTCAGGCGAATCAAGGCCTTGGCTCGGGCAGCTGCTGCTCAGCGGTACCACTCGACGATGGGACCAGGGATAGTCTTTCTAGTCGCTTTTCTTTGCCTCAGACCGGGCAATCTGACTCACTTCTTCCAAACTAAAGTCACCGCAAACAAAGGGAGCCTGGTCTAGTTGGTGAATCAGTCGACAAAGAGATGACCAAGCCTTTTTGAAGTGGACCTCGATCTCACTTCCTTGCTATTCAGGGAAAGCCTCCTGCAGCAGACTTTGGGCTGTGTGGAGAAGATGCGTTAGTGCTTAAGATACCGGCCCTAGCTACACCGGCTATCGGTTGAGCATCGGACGGACATAGGCCCAGATTCTCTCCGACGTCTAGAGTGGAGGTAAACGAGTATCAGCTAAGGCTGATCCAAGCTCCACTGATATGGCCCAGGAGGGAGCAGCAAGCACATGTACCAGTGATACCAGCAAGAAAACGTATGCGCTAACGAGCGAGTTCAGTATACGTAACGAGGCATTAGAGCAACGGGTGAGCGTACTACTACTAGACTAGCGCGCGAAAGCCGTTGCTTGTTTGGTTGCTCTTGCTATCGGCATGGCCTTTAATGAATGGCATTAAGCAAATGGAGAGCTCCCATGTGAGTATCCTCGGTCTCACTCTTGTCCGAGTTATCTTGGCTTGACTCACGTTGAGCAGCCAACAATGCGTTTAAGGCGGCCTTCTGAGGACATTGGTAGGTCTTGTGAGATCCACCGCAGAGAATGCATTTTAGGGTTTATGATGATGGTTTGAAGAGGCACCGGTGCTTCGTGAGTGGGAGGAGTCTTCCGTGAGCTAGAGCTTGTTCCCTTCATTCAGCCGGAGCTGGTGAATTCAATGATAGATTCTTTAGCCAAAAGGCGGGTGGCATTTTCCGGAGTAAGCTAAGGTATCTTATTACGTTTATAATGTTCCATCCCCTGCTGAAGCAAAGCAAACACGCCCACTTGAACGCTTTGTTAATGAACTTAGTCTAATAGAAAAACGAAAGAGATTTCTTTCTGGTTTGAGAGAGTCCTTGTATTCCTTTCCCAGAGTACTCTGTATCCAAAGGCTAAACTAGTGGGTTATCTAGGTAGTTAATGTAGCGAGGCCTCGGCGATTGAAGGCATCGATCATTTCTTTCTCGACTGCTTGTCGTGCAAAAATGGAATAACTGAGTTCAAAAGGGAGTCTTTTTAACTTTCTGTTCGTGTTCAGTGCCCCAAACCGGTTTTGAAAGGCATTTTTGTCAAATCCACCAGGTAAGGAAGATAGGTCATTATCAGCGTCCCCATCGGAAGAGGCAGCATAAGCAGCTGAATCTAAAGAGGAGAAGTAGTCAAGAGATAGAACCAATTCGACGAAATGAAAGGTAGGCACTACTATTTCATACGAAGACGAGGAGCAGTGAGTAGTGTCTCTTTTGGTAGGAAGAACAGGAGGCTTTCCCAACTCAATGTAACAATTAAGTAAGGCCTGTTTATCTCGCTTAAAATTAGCCGGTTGCAGAGAGTTCTAATATTATCTTATGGCTACGAAAGGAAGTAGGTATAGCCCTAAAGGAAAAGAATAATAGGATGCTTAAGCCAATAAGATAGATAAAGCATACCCCTACTACTCGTAAAAAAACTATGTCACTTCCTTCCCCAGCGTTCAGTGGAACGTGAGGCACTCTTTATTGGCTTTCAGGCAATGGAAGGGGCTATTCCCACTACGCGCTAACTAGAAGAGCTGGAAAGAAGTATGTAAGTTTCTGCCCTTCTTCGTCTCCAATGCAGCCCTCTATTCTCTGTGCGTCGGTGTGGCTATCTTCTCCTATTGATTCTTTCCTTAAAAGGCATTTTTTTATTATTTTCTTCGGGATTCAACGGCAAAAGTCGACGTGAGGCACTATTCCCACAGCAGCAGGTTGGATTCTCCAACTTTTGCAAATGAACCCCGTTCAAGTTCCATCCCAACTGTCTCATCTTGAGAAAGGGCAATATGGCAATATTTATTAGGTCAATCAGGCTTCGCACCTTCCCTTCCCCGTGGTTTAATCGGAGTAACCGCGTAAGACATATTCTTTGGCAAAGCAAGCTCACTGCCTTAATTTAGGAGTGAAAGAGCCCGAACAGCTTTTATTGCACCAAGAGCGGGAACTCAGACAGCGTATGAGTAGCTCGGATCTAGCTAGACTGCTCGCTAGGCCTTTACTTGATAGGGCTCCCTTTAAGCATCAAAATAGGAGATCTTTGGGTCTCGGCTATCACTTGACTTTCCTTAGTTTCAAAGGATTTAAGAAGCTGACTCTCACAGCGGTTAGTGATTCAATCACACCGGATAGGAGAATTCTAAGAGCGTCAAGGCTTAGAGCTTCTTCTCAAGCTGCCTATTTTGTGCGTGGGTTAACTATTGATTCAATTGCGCAAAGAAGCCTAGTTGTCCTAAGAGCTGATTCGGGAACTGCTTCAATTCCAAGAGGAGCGCTTACTCTTGCAGCTTTTTCTTTCACAACTCTTTCTATCACAACCTATTTTTCCTCATACGGATCTAAGCTCTCGCAAGTGCCTTCCTTCCTTCTTGCCTATTCGATAGGAGCTTGCATTCTCTGCATCTAAAGGGGAGTTCTTTTATATTAAAGAATAGTTGGCATCAGTGTTATCAGTGCATCTATGAATCCAACCTTCCTCACAGTGGGAAGGGATAAACGCCGATTCCTCCTTGCAATGGTTATTTCGGATTCTGTAAGAGCGAATTCTATGGTACAAAAAGGCTATGAAGATTGTATGCTTTCCTTTACACCTTCAAGCTTGAAGGTTCGCGAAAGCAGTTCGGTGATTGCAAAGTACTCAATCAGGCCCCATCTCCTACGCTACCATCTGTCTTCGATTAGAAAATGGATAGTTAGAGGGAATTAGAGAGAAAACTCCTAAAAGAAAAGCACGCATGAGAAAGTATACGATAGCACCATCTCTTCCCACTACGCGCTAAGAAGGAAAAGAAAGGAAAGGACATCACACTGATATTTATTCTAGAGATACCAATATCGACAAGTGGAATAGCCGAAGAAAGAGCGGCAGAAGGCCTAGTACCACCAGAACAGGAAGAGCATAAACTCGGTTCCACAGAAAGGAGAGGAAAGAAGACAGGTTCGGAGCCGTTAGTAGCCTAGTCCAATATTCGGGGTAGCAAGTCAAGCAAGTAGGGGTTCCACGGTTCAAGGAGAGGGGAATGGTACAAGAGTCTCGAGAGGTCTCATATCGGAAAATGAATGCTATGTGTGGCGATTGGAAGTGAGAGTATTGGATCTCGGCTCATCAATACCGGTTGAGACTGTAGGTTCGAAGCCTCACTGAGCCCATCTTATCAACAAAACTAGGTAAATGCCCTTCGTTGCTTCCCTTGCCTTTGATTTGGAATGAGAGAGAAGATCGAGTCGCTTCCGCCTGAACTTACTTTTACTTTTTTTTTTACTTTACTTTAAAAGGGCTTGGTCTTCCCTGGCTTACCATTCAAAAAAAGGAAAGTCTCATCTTGTTCACATCATAGGCAGTAGAAGAGTCCTATCCTGGTCTTAGTTTGTTTGACTCGGTGGTTAAGCAGTGGATGTGCAAAGATTCACAGAGATCTCATAGGTGCCCTTCTAATCTAAGGCTAAGAGAATAAAAGATGAGCACGGCGCGTCAGGATGGATAAGGCTTTTGAATCAATAGATGTGTCCGCTTTGCTCTTGTCCATCAGGTGCAGGTGTAGTACCGTCAAGTGATTTTCTTTTTGCATAAAATCTTATTGTCGCCCCAAAGGAAGAATCGTTCGTCAGAAAACGCGTACGAACAAAGAGTTCTTGCTCTTTTGGCAGTTGGTGCGTCTACTGTTGGCTACTTTATACCAAACGAGCACCTTCTGCATGGCTGAACTTTGCCTTATGTGGTTTGGCGAAACAACATCTTTCTATAAAGCTTGCTCCATTGCTTGCTTCTAGAGGAAAGATAGAGGTGGGGTTGGTTCTGCATTTTATGATGCCAGTACTTACGCGAAAGGCCATTTAGCTCCTGTGCCAGAGGGACTTCTGCCCCAAGCCAGAGTTCTATTGCTAAGGCAGCCAGTTCACGTGGAGGATCTGTTATATCTGGCCCATCTCATGTTTATAGTTCAAGTTCTGACAGCATCAAGCATCTATTCAGCTGAAAAGTGGCTCCAAGATGTCTTTCAGTAGCTGAAGAGATGAACACTGCTTCAGCACAACTCTTAGTACCCCTAAACTCATGATGGAGCGAGTAATGCTCTTATCCAACATGGTGCTGATATTCATTCTGTGGTCTACCTTCCACTGTCCCATCCCTTGAAATGCACTCAACGGGGTCCTCTAGTGCTGTGAAGGAATCTGGAGCTGTTTTACTACAGCCTCTGAATAGTGTAATTGTGGAACCTTTGTTTACTACCAGAGAGGCATTGATAAATACCAATTAGTGGAAAAGCCAAGAAGCTGGAAACTTTGGTTTCTGAAGAAGAGTTGAATATTCAGAAATTCAGGAAATTCTTTCTGAGGTGACTGAAAGAATAGTCAGATGTGTAAGCCGTGATGAGGCTGCCTTGGCCGTGGCCCAAAAGGTCATGAGGAGTTTCTATGAGAATGCATCTAACAGTATACACATTGGTTCCTGCAATCTTGGCCACCATTCGAGACGTTTGTAGGCTTGTTGTCAAGGAATTGACGAGTTGGGTTATTTACTCGGATGAGGAGCGGAAGTTCAATAAAGATATAACTTTCGGCCTCATTCGTTCTGAGTGACTAAACATTGCAGAGTATATTAATTGTTAATAATTTTAGAAAGACTTTTGATGGCGGAAGGCAATTAAGAAGTCCAACCTTTCCCTGTATGCTCCTAGCTAGCCTTTTTTTCATTCGAACCAGCGCAGCACCCTATTTGTCTTGCTGACTCTGCCTGCCGGTAAAAAGTTCTTGCAATCATGAAGGTGCTAGTGAAATGCTCAATCGCTTCATTAAGAAAATGCCAAATGCGTTCCTCAATCACAAGCCCTAAAAAAAAAAGAGAATCACCACATCCTCATACAAGAACTTTGCTACCTCTCTGGCCATGCCTCACCGCCCTTGTTTCAACCCATTTGTCTCAGTTACAAGGTAGGGCAGGGTGGGGAAAGGCAGAAATGAGTTCATGCCACGACGATCCATAGGGAAGGGCAATCTATCAAGATTTTTGGCTCGCAATAAAGCTAGGGTCCTGATCGAGCAACTAATAGTCCCATCTATCCACCCTCCAGACACAATATCTTGAGTACCTATGACGGTGACCACATCTGCTGGCATGTGATGTTTGGACATAGAATCGAGTCCTTGTGAATGGGCAGAGCCAGGTGCTCTTATTTTACGACGGTAGGGACGATTGCTTCCATTACTGACCAGAAAGACACCAAATTCTCCTTTAGGTGCTTCAACTGCGGTATAGGTAGAAGGAGCTGGTACGAAAAACCTTCTGTATAAGGTCTGAAATGGTGAATTGAGGTAGAGTAGACCGATGATCCTGTAGTCATTTGGCCGGCTATTGAAAGAAAAAGCTTGCATCTGCTCCCCCTATTATATAACCGGTCCCATCTCTCTCCAAACCTAACGTGGTAGTTTCCCATCATAGGGCTTTCTATCTATAGATTGAGCCATTACCAAGGAGCTAATTTAATTCGTTCAGAACTCAGTTGACTGCTTCTATAGATAAGGCGGAGCGTCCTTGGCTCAGCATTATAGCACATAGGGCTTCGGCGCTACTACAGCGCTTCGCTAACTCGAAGCGCCTCGCTATGAGAATCTAGCTTCGCTAACACTCGGCTAAGTCTTGAACCTTCGTGCTGACCGTTCGCTTTCTCAGTAGCAAAAGCGCTTTCTTTGCCCCTTAAGTAGAAGGACAAGAAAGATATTATTGGTTTTCTTGCTCCCGCTTCCTCATCTGCGCTCATCAAGCCAACTTTGCTCTTTGGGAGGTGAAAGAGCGGTTGAAGCGGACATTTCGAAATGACAGCATCGAAGATCTATTTCTATATATACACGGTTACGGTTATCTCGGACTGCGTTCCGGAAAAAGTAGCCTACTTTAGGGGCGGGCACTCTTGTCTTTCAACCCCACTATACTATTCAAAGTTGTGGGGCACTGTGTACTTACAGCCTCTACGATAAGCAAGTGAATGGGTCCGGTGCGTGGCGAACGGAACGGTTCATCAAGAAATTGGTCGCCTCAACTCCCTAAATAGGAAGAGGGTACTTTCCAAATAGAGCTAATTGCTTCGCACCTGACTGTGATAGCCCTCTCGATACCTTACCTTATTGGAGCTTTGTAACTAGTGACCGGTTTCCCGTCGCTAGAGCGTTTTCCCAGTGCGCGGAGCCCCAACGAGTAAGGTTTTAGTGGTTTATCATTGGGTCCATAATGCTAATCCTCTTTTGTGCTACTCCCAAGTGGAAGAAGATAAGAAAACGCGAGGCGTTCTCTTGGTTTCCCAACCTGTTGCTTCTAAAGACTGCCCTCTCTCGGCTGGATGTTGGTCCAGCCTACTACGAGGATCCTGTATCCAGCAACCTGTTATACAAAGGGCATCAAAGCCCCTTGTATAGGTTGGAGCTATGAAGCTTACCTTATTCGTTATTAGAGAAAGGGAAAGGGCTTTTTTCAGCTGGTGCGCAGGAGCGCACTTCCGTTTTCCCTTTACTAGTAGGGGGTCCTGTGGTTCCTATGCCGCCGCCTTTCCCGGTCCTTTTTTTTTAGTGCTTCGACCCGAAGCGATAGCTTCTAGCTAGTTCAGTGGATAAGATGGCTGCGCCCAGCTCACTCAAGAATGGGACGGCAGTGGTCCGCCGGCAAGCTCGTTCTGATCTTGGACGCAGTACATTGAATCCTGAAGCACCACCACGAACGCTACCGCGCGTCCGCTGTGGTGCGGTAAGGCACCACCCTGTTGTGCCAGCAGCCAACTCCGGCGTGTCCGCTTAGTTATCCTCATCAAGCCACTTACTTGATGTCTAGCTTCCCAACTGGTAGACGGTTCCTTTTCCCCCAGATCAATGAAGAAGGTAGAAGTAAGTTGATTCTTCCGAAGAACCGGAAGCGAAGCGCTATGCCGGGGCGGGGGGACGGGAAAAGAAACGGCTCCGAAGAAAGAAATTGGGGTTCCCAATGCTTCTCCACGCTCAACGAGATGCGCCAACCTCGGGATGCTTTACCCTAACCCCACAAGGTTCCGAGACGGAGCTTAACCTGAGTCTCGGTTAAGAACGGCGATGATCTACGTTTCACACGGCGCACG
>JAINUU010000054.1:160063-172629 GCA_020205605.1 Panax ginseng
CTTTGCTCTATCCGCTTCTTCCTCTTCCCAGGAATGAACAATTGATAAAAAAAAGTAAAAAGGAAGTAGCCTATCAACAAGACAAGTAGCGGGATTCAAAAGTCAAGGAAGGAATCAATCACATGCCCCTGTTCTTGTTTCTGGGGTCGAAGACATCACGTCCGACATCAAATGCCACTATGATAGATGAAAGGCGAAGATAGGTGGCACGGATAGGTGGAACGAGAAAACTAACTAGGCTATTCGATAATTAGTAATGATGAACGTCACTCGACCTGATGAAGACATCGACGAAGATTCTTTAATCAAGTAGGTGCCGGCATCAGTAGGGACGAAGCAAGAACTGTAGTCGTAGATCAGTAAGTAATCCCATCATCAGTCAGAGTCGTAGGTGAAGCATGAGAGTAGATCAGTATTTTACTTTTTATATAGTTGCGAATTCTGGCAACCCAAGCTATGAGTGGTCCAATTGAGTGCAAAAGTCTCTTTCGTATAGCTGGCTAAAGTGGTTAAATAGCTGGTGAATCTAGCGAACTACTCTTTTTTTATGTCAATCTTCCCAACGGCGGAGACAGTGAGACTCTCTTTAAGACGTGTTAAGTCATGCTTGTAGGGAGTGAAATCCACTGTTGAGAGAAAGCCCCCGTATGGAAATATTGCATATGTCCATCAAGCATGGTCCCTATCTCCAGCAAGGGGGTCTTGGAGTTCCATGCAAGCTTTTTCAATCCTTTAGGCGTTTATTCGCCAGTGATAGCAAAGATAGATTTTCTCCGGGCTAAAAGAACGTCACCGCGTACGATCAATAGCTATGACTTCCACTAACAGTATGAAGACAATGACTTCCTCTTTTTTGTATGGGCGGGTAAAGGAGATCAATCCACAGCTACTCTTTCAGCCGGCTGGCTATTCTTCACTCCATTTCACTTCGTGTTTAAGATCTTTTAAGAGAGACTACTATGGAGAGATTCTGCTCTTTAAAAAAAAAAGATTTCTTTCTTTCTATCCCCTTTCATAGCTGTAGTAGAGGCAGTTCAGTAAGAGTGGTAGAGCCTCGTTGGTGACCACATATTTACTCTCTGAGGTTTGATATCTCAGCCATATATTCTGCTATTACCCTTACTATACAAAGCCGCCTCGGTCTTCAACTCTCCAGGACAACAGAGTCTTTGTTTAGGAGGGCGGCGATTCTACCATTTGAGAGAAATTGGCCATTGGGGAAAATGCTTTTGGCAAATCGTGTACCCCGGCAGAGAATTAAATTATGATGGAGCCTGCCTGTGGGAAGAGACTAATCTGTGAAATGACGTGGAAGTTCGATTTGCTTTTCTTTGTGGTCTACGCCCTACCTTTCTTAAGGTAAGAAATAAGAAAATTTGAATCTTGGTTTTTACTTTTGGAAATGTAGTTAGTCCTGTAGGATAAAGAAGGTGTGTACCTATGTCCTGAAATCCGGATGTGGGACCATCCATGAGCCTTTTCCTTGAGTTAGCGTTGAGGGCCCAGGTTGTCCGCCCCATTGGCCTATGGCTAAGGTGCATTTTCTTTTTGTTGAGTTGTTGTAGAAGGGGTTTTGGGTCTATCACCATTTCGGTATGGTCTTAGGTGGGTTCACCGCTTTTTGCTAAGCTGAGTCTAACTGCGGACCTCCTGTCTCAAGTCCCTCTTTTCTTGCAGGAGCGATGTAAACTATTAGGCTAGCCTTCTAATGGGCTAAGTTACCTTTCTTTTTGTCTTTCTTTAGTTTCCCTGCTCTCTTGCATCCAGTACCGGCTTTCTTTCAGGTAGTGAAGTGTATACCATTATTGATGGTGCACGAGCGATCGTCATCTTATTCTAGCTTTCTTTCCGGAAGCATTCCCGATCCTTAACTTAAGAAGGAGATAACTCAACCAACAAGGCAATTCCGCCCGGGACTCTTACACTGTACCAAAAGAAGGGCAACGGCTATGCTATGGGTATAGACCCGAAAGACTCTCGCTTTGGACCACTTCTCCCACTAGACGGGACATCCTTGAAGCCAAAAAGGCTTTGAAAACACTTTTGAGATTGAAATCTCAGTTTAGGAAGGTACCTTAGCCTTCATGCCCTCGATCAAACTATCAACTGACCGACTGGATGGACTAACAGAAAAAGAGTAGCCTACGCTGGCTGGACCGCTGGACATACCTACATACGGACTGCAGACAGACAGATACGAATTCTGCCCTCCGGCTATTACACATGACCTGAGGAAGGAAGAAAGGAAACTCAGTCCTTAAGTATTAGGCTGAGCGGTTGATAGGATTGACTCGTGAACTGGATGAGACCATTCACCACAGAAGACTTGCTAGATATCGCCCTTCCAAGTGAGCCTCTTTCCCGCTCCTTTTTGAGAGTGCTCTTTTTCTTTTCTAATAAGCAACTGCTAAGTGCTTTGATGTCGGTGCAGCTGAGCCAATTGGAGTGGCTTTGATAATGTCAGTCTAGTCAAGTTTCCTTACCTGGTGGGGTCAAGCATGGGATTCTTCTCAACAGAGCTGATTCAATCGGGTACTTTTTCCTTAACTATTTCCCGCCTTCTTGAGCCAAGCCATTTTGAGTGCTTCTCGCTGCTGAGAGGTCTAAGCCCTACCTATTTACGTGCGTGGGCGGCTAACTATCATTCTTTCCTGTACTTTACTAAATAACTTGTGCTCGCGCACCCGCTTTTATTCCACACAGTCAAAGAGAAAGGCCGTCTTCTCAAAGTCCGTACCTGTACCGAAGATATGGGAAGGCATCACCTATGCGTGGAAGGCTTCACAGTCCTCCTTACTAGCAGCCCATATCTCTTTTGTGTTCGGCTTGATGCCATCTCAGATGTCCATTCAACAAGAGCTATTGGGGCAGCCCTACTAATTTGTATTCGTCTTTAAAGACAAGAGCCCCTAGGCAAGGAGGGACTTTTCCTTATGGATAAACCTATTTGCCCAGTCCTTTTCATTAATCCCTCTTACTTAGAGTTAGGATATCGATTAGCCTCTTCTCTTCGAAAGGAAAATGGACTAAATAGCCTTATATTCCCAAAAGCGGATTCAATAGGAGCGCATTCTTACTTGATTCAAACACATTCTTGCCCCTTACTCCGAAAAGGGCTTCTTTTTTATTCTATTTGCTCTTTGAGGAAAGAGAAGATAAGATTAAAGCAAGATAACATGACCGGTGCACGAAGGTCTTTTAGGATTACGTTAGTCTTCAGCGGAGAAAGTAGATCCTGCGCTAAGAAAGGGGAGTGCCCCTCTACCGAGAGAATGCTGGCCAACTCGGAAAAGAAGGAGTTGCTCCTGTCCCTAAACAAAGCACCAGTCAGCTTTTGCCTTCCTTCTAACAGAAAATATACAGAGAGAGGAGCAGGCCGTAGGGAGGAACTGGCTCTACTATAGTACTAGTATAACTGGAACAGACCATAGTTTGACAACCTTCGCTTTCCAATCACCTATCGACTAGCTGCAAGTCAACCGCTATCTACTATTGGCTTTACTGGCTCTTATTAAACCTTCCTCTCGATGGTCAAAGAATTCATTCTAACATAACAGGCAAGAAGGGACCTCCCTGCCCCGCGACAGGTTAACTAGAGGAATGTCAGGTGATTTTTCAAGGAGGCGGTTGAAAGACCGGCCTTGAGAGGACATTCTCTTTCTTGAGCTTTCGTGGGTTACAAGATCGAATTGCACATCCAGCTTACTCTATCGACAGCCCAGCCAGATGAAGGATCAAGGAAATCGGGATCAGCTGCCTTTACTTTATTTAAGGGGGGTCTTGAATCTCATGTCATCAAAAGTAGGCAGGGGATTACAAAAGCAATGAAACTGCCTCTAGAAAGGTGGGAAGCTCGGCTAAATCTCCTTGGTTCACACTTAAAGTAAAAGGTTAAACTTCCTTTTATCCTAATGTCTTGAAAGCGGATTGAGAACTTTGCGTTGGAAAGCTTCTGTTTCACCCACCTCCAACTTCCACTCAAAGAGACCGGAGAAGGAAACTGCTGGGCAGGAAACTACATCGAAGAGAACGTACACGAGATCTCCCAGGGTCAGCGAGAACAGGCTTTAGCCCTTTCTTCTGTTGGCTCTCAAACTTAACTCGCCTGGCGAGAAGGACACTCCCAATTAAGCTTTTTTACACTTTTGTTACGGGTACAGGGCGGAAAAAACTCGCACTCTATGAATGAATCTTTTTCCCACTTGATTAATGGGTATTCAAAAGCATTTTACACTCGAAAGAATTACAAAAGGGTAGGTATACTATCAAAGCTAGTAGATATTCGAAGGAACAGCAGTCCACTTTGCTAGCACACTGGCAAAGAGAGCAGGAAACTAGCTGGCAGGTAAAAAACTGAAGTCTCCTAATGAGTTCTTATTTACTTTCTTTCACTGGCTTACACAAAAGATGACACAGGGCCTTACCTTACCACTAGAACTGACGGGGCTGACTTTACCTTAGGCCTGTAGGAAATGAAAGAGCTTTTGGTACAGCAGTCATAGATAGGGGTACAGGTACTGGAAGGCGATGGCCTTAGTCCCGATTAAAAGGAACTGCCCCTAGGACTGACACTACCTGGATGGAACCTAGTCGATAGCCTGTCCCAAAAAAAAAAAAGCAACTTCAACAGGGGAGAGAAAGAGGCTTGTTCATCTAAAGCTTGAAAACAGGTCGGATTAGGAGAGTACAGCATTACGGCGGACAAGGAACTTTCACTCGCTGCACAGGAAAGAAGAAGACTAGTATATCTTGCAAGGAAAGCCGGAGGCAAGCCGAAAGCAAGGGAATCAGGTTTCTAGGGTACTTAGACCGAGACTGGCAAGGGACTTATAAAATAGAAAGACTGACCTCTTCCATTGAAGTTTGAATAGGATTTGACGTATTACGAGTAAGATAAGAAGGCTGTCAATCTCTTTATGCTAGTCAGATTAAGAAAGAGGCTAGTAATTAGATGGGCTTGACTTAGTACTCCAATCCTTAGCCCTCCCTCTTTAATCTTATTTAGTATGGCGACTAATTAGATTAAGGGTAGATAATGGGCTGGTTCTTTAGAGTCTGAGAGATTTGCTATGCTCTTCTTATTTCTACCAGATATTGAGTGAAGAACTGCCTCTATCCGCATTCGCAGAGTACGGGGACTAATTGTAGGGGGACAAGGACAAGGCAGAATAGAATCTTTCTCTTTCTCCCACAGGCTTATAGAGAGCTAGCACTGGGATGAGACTATAAAGTACTCCTACAAAAAAGAAGACACAAGGTTCGCGATCTCCCGCTCTAATGAGAAAACTATCTAATGGGGATGGACTGGCTGAAAACGAGCAGGCCAAGAAAGAAGATAAGGGAGGGGCATTAAGACAGTCTTCTTTTTCTTAGTCTTCTCTATCTAAAGGGAGTTTCTCTTCCGCAGAACCTATAGGAGCAATAGACGGAGTTAGTGTGGTATAGCTGTTAGTAAGGCGTAGAGCAGTAGCGGTCTTAACTTTTCCTGTTACAGAATCGGCTCTGAACGCTGTTCATGGCACGGTTAGCGGTGAAAAAGAATAGCGATTGTTGAATCAGTTTGCTCTTTCGACTGTGATTGCTCTTGTGAAGCTCTGAGGTGAGGTTTTATTCCTTACTACACGTGTCACAAGGTTTACATGATATCTATTCTCCAATGCGCGGAGTAGTCAAAGGGGGAAGTCTGCTTTGCTGCATCTTCTAGAATTCCGGTACATCAAGAACAAAGCGTGGAAATACTATCCGTCTAATAACTAATAAGTAGTATTCCCTCCCTAAAGCGAAGCTCAGCTCGGCGATAAAGAAAATGACTCTTTCTTCAGAAATCGTATCCGTAGCTCAGTCGCTAGTACGGAGACTGCACCGAAAGGGCAGAAAGGTAGTTTACTTGTGAAAACTTCACTATAGACTGCTCTCTTAGCCTATAACTCTATCTCTGAGAAGTAGTGCTATGAGGAGGCTCTTTCTTTGCTTCTTTCCTCCCATCGAGTAAATACCAGGCTAGCTCCGATAAATACCAGGAAATCCCCGATAAAATCATACTATGAATCCCACCAAAAGAAAGTTATCTATGCCTCCGGAGCAGTGAAAAAGACCAAAAAGAGCAGGTCCACTAAAACGCGTTATAACGAGAGTTGCTAAAATGACTATACTCCCGGTGCCGGAAGTTCTTTCAAAAGGCCTTGTCGCGAGCTGGGCTCGAACCGGCGCTTTCCAGATTCAGGGTATGCCAACTATCAAAGGGGCAGACACAGAATACCGGACTGTACACCCCTTTACCTGTTCCAGTAGCGCCTTGGACTGATATCAGCATGGATTTGGTGCAGGGCTTGCCCAGGACAGGGCTTGGTAACGATTCTATTTTATTTGTGGTAGTAGATCGGTTTTCTAAAATGGCTCACGTTATTCTTTGTAAGAAGACTTCCGATGCTATTCACATTGCATACCAGTTTCTTAAGAGTCAGGTTGCATGGCAAAGACTATGACGTCTGACCGGCCAGTTTTGGCTCGGATAACTTGATGGATTTAGGAACTATACTAGAGTTCCGCAGTGCATACCACCCAGATGGTCAAACGGAAGTCGTGAACCGCTGTTTGGGAAATTGGTTGAGGAGTATTGCAGGGGAAAAGACAACCACTCAGTACTGGGGATCTGGCGATACCCCAAGCGGAATTCGCTTATAACAGTTCGATAAATCGGTCTACTAGGAAGTCCCCATTTCAGGTCGTGTATGGCAGGTCACCAACAGTGTGTTAGATTTTGTGCCTTTACCCTCCGGGTCTCACTAATCCCAGTTGGAGACAAAGCAATAGGAATCCGGATAAGTGCCATTGGTACCATTCCTGCTTCTTTCTCTTGTCCCTACCCTATTACATATATAGGAACAGAGGCTTCTCACAAAGAGCACTTTTCAAGAAAATAGCAGCCCTTATAGCAATAGCAAAAGGCCTACTTATAGCCACGAGCGAAACCCTCATTTTGTGTTGCTCAAGCAGCGAGACCTTTCTACAGGTCCTAGCCGTTCGGGATGGCTTACTCGTCTTCCTCTTATTCCACGGCCGCTCAAAGCGTCGATGGCATCTTTTCGGGCAAGCAATCGAAGTAAATCAAGCATCGGAAACCAAACTCGCCACAGCACCTGGTTCTGGAATAGAGCTCTCGAGTTGTCCTTCAGAGCTATCTGAGACAGGATTAGCTTCTTTATACGGAAATTGCCGGACAGCCCTGTAGATTCAAGCACATCGCTCTTTCCAGGAGGTCACCAATCCATTCCCCGGTAGCAGCAGTGATGGAGTGGAAGGGTGTTAGTGCTGGAATTGCCCTTCCCTCGGCAGTTAAGCGCGCTCAAGCTCGTTACCGAAATTCCGGGCCGCTGTGCGCGTTGCCACGTACCTATACCTATATGAACTTCGTACGTCCTTGGCAGAACAAGATCGGAGGAACTTTCGAGGTGTCCTGAAATGGACCTCTTTAAATCCCTATTTTGTTCTAGGGATGGGGCTTATGATTGTAGAGAACGGGACCGTTAACTAGATAGGTTGTTGAGGGGAGCGTCGAAGCACACCAACAAATGTCTCTGGGACCAGTAGCTTCAGTCGAATATCCATACCCCACGGGAGTCGTTCTAGTAAAAGATCTAGTCCGTCCAGAGCCATCTAAGCACTAATAGTTTACCCGGAAGAAGTGGATCCGACCCTGCTTCAAAACGGAAGGGCGCTAGCGCACTACAAAGCTTCTCGCTTCGGTTCAGGAGCCCATGGGCATTGTCTTTTGATTCAGTGCAGTGGCAAGGGACACAAGATCCAGACCTACAGGTCGGCAACAAGGAGAATGATTAGATCTAGAAGACTGAGATCAATCTTTATCTAGTTGAGGGCTAAGCCCGAGAGCTATCTTTCCAGCCGGTTCAACATAACCAGTTACAGTCTCGAGAGTGAGACCTCTGGCTGAGTCTTTTTCATCCATGTAGGTGACTTGGCGGGGGGAAGGTTCAATCAGACTCATATCGGGCTGGTGTTCCGCTCTTTAGCTAGGCATATTTCACATTGCTTATACAATCGATCTCCTACCTCTTGTTCCATACTTGTCGAGCGAGAGTGGAATCCTGGCTGAAGCATTCAATGGATCCCCCCGCTTATGCCTCTTACCGGAGCACTCTTCTTGATTTGAGTTTCCATCTTCTCCTCGTCCCTTTAGTTATCGGCTCTTGGGAATGTAGGTTAGTTTCAGCATCACTTAGCTTTGTAACAGTCAGGTCTCTAACTCACTATCAAGGGATGGCTTTCTCGACCTTCCCGGCTGTGGAGGAATCAGAAAATACTAGATTTTATATATTTGGTTAACAATCGGGAACTCGCCCGCAGGTGAGCGATTTGCGGTCGTGAGGCAGAACCAGACCACTCAAATGAAAATGGAAATCCACCCTCTTCCTATAGAAAGTGGAGTTAGGACTTATAAACTGAAGTACAGATCTAACAAATAATACAATACTGTTGCGAGTCCTTAATAACTTTACTAATAGAGGAAAAGAGATGAGTTGGATGGGGAGGAAAAAGCTTTTTGATTGAGTCAGATGTAGCATTGCTGATTCGAGAACAGTTGCCCTTTCTTTTTGCTTCGACAATAGATCAAAATAGAGTCAACAAAGCCACCCTACTTAGATCCCCGGATCGCGTTATTGGATTCGCGGGCGCCACAAGACAAATTAGTCGTACAAGGACATTCGGCTTATCAGAGGCAATGGCCTTCGCCTACGTCAAAGACAGCCGATTCGTCCTACTAACATGTCTTCTGCTGGGATTGGGTGTCTGGTAGTATCTTCTGCCAGAGCCCCTATTGGTTCAACCAACGGCTTGTTGCTCGTGCGCTAGTGCAATTAAGGAAGCCGCACAATGCCAAATGAGGTCTCTGGGCTTCCCGTGTATTCATCCAAATCAGATCCATGAGAAAGTTATGGACACGTTCACGAAACCGGAAGTCTTTCGATCCCATGCAGTCAATGCCAATGGGTGTGCTTAAGAGCTGGTGGCAACCGAATACCTTTCACACCTAACCCAGGCTTTTGCCAACAACCTTTCTTTCAAAATCCACTGGGTAAACCTAGCAAAAGTCCAGGAACAGCTAAAAAGGCTTGAAGAGACAGTGGCTCGACAGGTACAAGGAGGAATATCATTGTAAGATGCCAGTTCATCCCAAAAGGACTTCAGCTTGGTCTAATAAAGGGAGATTTCTTGTTGGCCTTGTCTGTGTTCAACAATGCGATTCTGGATTTGGAATATGCGGGAAGCGTTTCCTTGTGAAAAACGTTCCTTGAGATCGGAGAGCGGCTCATTATGCGACAAACTCATATGTCGCTGAATAGGTCGCTACTCTTTATAGTGATAGTTACCCCGGAAATGGGACACTTATTGGACCTATACAAGGCCCAGCAGCAGCTTCTCGAGACTACCGGAGCTACCTTATCAGACGAGGGAAGCTACCCACCAGTCAAGCCAGAATTTTGCTCTTTGCCCATTCCAAATTACCCATTTACTTCCGGATGTCCTTCCCCTTTGGAAAATGAGAATGCTTCTCCAAGTATAGGATGACTTAGAATTTGCTTCACAATTGAAGAAAGAGGAGTTGTTCAGATACTTGCTTCCCAGAATCGAGGCCCATAGGGAATCAGGTTCAGTTACTAATTTCCAGCCCATTCTTGCCATAAGGGCTTTGTTCATCAGCCCCATGCTTCTCAGACCTAACCCTCCCTCCTCTTTGCTGCTACAGAGCTTCTCCCATGAAACTAGGTGGATCTTCTTCTTGGTTTCATTGCTGCCCCAAACAAATTTGCAATTGAGTTTATCAATCTCCTGGTTGACTGATTCGGGAATTCTGGTTGTTTGCATGGTGTAAGTAGGGAGTGATGAAGTGACAGATTGGACTAGAAGTGTTCGACCTGCCATGGATAAGTGTTAAACTTTCCAGCCATCCTTGTACCTTTTCCAGCACATGGTGATAGGTTGCCTTAGAGACTCTGCCATGGATTAATGGGACCCCAAAAGACTTGCCTAGGTCTGAGGTGAGAGGAATGTTGCAATTAGAACTGATAATATAGTGAGACCAGCGAGTAGGATAAGGGAAAAAGAGGTTTATACATACACAAAGGAGGAGCAAGCTAGAAGATTCTCCTCTTTGGCTAAAAAGAGACTGCTAGCTTTCAAGATTCCTGTTTTCAAACTTGCCTAAGCTCTCCATAGCTTTATTTTCTTCTTTTTTTGCTATAGAGCTAGAGCTCGCAGGTTTAAAAAGGAGAACTTCCTTCCCCAGGAAGAGCTTAGCAAGAGAGCAAATAACTGCCTTTCACTTGATCTCACTCCAGCAATGGAAAGGGGAAGTACTGGGACAATGCCAATACAAGTAACAAGTCAATCCACTCCTCACTAACTTCTACAGACTCCACTCAGGGAGGAAATAACTCGTCATATCATATGACAAGACGAGGGGGTGCCTTTGCCCGAGAACCTGAAACGGATTCGTGAACAACTGCAGCTCATACTCCTAACTGGGTTTCAATTAAAAAGGCTAAAGGAAAAGCCGCTTACTTAGACGATAGGGCTATCTTCTCCGGCTAACCGATAGGCATGGTGATAAACCTCAAAACAAAAGAAGAGCACAGCGTGGAAAAAATAAGCCTGGTTTCGTCATACAATTGCGTCCCTTTCCAGAGTAGATCGTAAATCCCTCACGGGCTAACCACAGGGCCCCACCCCTTTCGCGTTCCTACCCAACTTCTATTCAAAAAAAGCTTCAACTCTTTCTCTATGCAATGTGTGACATATCTCGGTCTGGAGTCGAACCAGTGCTATGAATGCTCCACGCCATTCATTCACAGAGCTACGAGATCGATGCGTTAAGCATAGTTTCTCTGTCTCCAAATCCGTATCATCTTTGGTATCCAATCAAACCACTGCTACTCTCACTAGGATTTCTATTCTATTAATTAATTCGTCGAGCTGCGATATTTATCATTCTAGTATTTCGGCGAAACCAGATGATTTGAGACGAAATGACTCTTCCTACCTCCCAAGATGCCCCTAATAGATGTTTCAATTCCAGTTCCTGGGAAAGAGGGTAGATAGCGCCAGCCAGTAAGGCAATTGAGTGAAAGACGTTCTTCGAATCGGCTTGCATGTGTCATTTTGTTTGATTCTGCTCTTCCGGAATGGAAGAAAGATATAGAGGGCGCTCCACTCCCAAATTTTCATGTGTAAATCATGCCTCCTGCCTTCCCCCTTCGCTGATTTAGAGAGGCAGGTGAAGCCCTTTCATGCTTAGATGAATGGGTTCTGTCAATGTTGTTGGCTTTCGTGAGCGAAGAGTGGCCAAGCGGTGTATTTCAGAAAGACTAAGACGAGACCAAGTACGGATACCGGGCAAATGCCCGATGAGGTTCTTTCTCTTTCTACTGGTGGCATCAGCGAGGATCTAGACATTATTTGATTGGAAATTGTTGTGTGAAGGCCTCTTTGTCGCTGTCTGCGGGGCCCCCCTCTAAAAGAAGTTGATCAAGCGCTTTCTCTTTACAAAGATGCTCAACGAATCGTTTTTCACTATTTAAGCTATCAATACGGTATGCTGGCGAGCTTTAGGAATGGGAATAGTGTGGTTGTGCTTACGAGAATGTAAAGAAAGCTACAGTCATCCTTTAGTCAGGAGGCACTCAACGTTGGCTTAAGACCAGCGTAAGTTTTGCAATTGGAATACATAGGAGATGAGGGCTTTCGGATTCAACTCAGAGCCAGGAAGAGTCGCTAAGAAAATAGCCAAGATCAAAAGAGTCCTCCTTCTGTTTTGAGGTCGGAGAAAGAACGAGTGAATCTAGTTTCGAGAGCATGCCTTACTCTAATAGGGGCGTAGAGTTTCTAAGTGAAGGCAAGCGCAACTATCTATTTCATATCCTCCCTGTCAGCAAGGCAGGTCCGCTATAAAGCCTACCGGCCAGAAAGTCCTCAAGAACGAGAAAGCCGACCAAAAGACTATTCCATAACCAACTCTTGTTGCCGAATCGAGGGGGCTTGGCTTGTACCAGGCTCTAAATTTTATTCGAGCGAGCGGTCTTTCTATCTTTTTGGGTTGCATGCCCAAGGCAATGCTTTTTTTAGATTGAGATGGATTGATCTTCGCTATCGTGCCTCTTCCTTGTACCAGTTGATGCTGCGGCAGTGCCTAATATGACTTTGCTCCTGCCCCAGACAGCTTTGAGGTTCCCATCGATCGATTACAGAGGTTTCAACCACTGAACTTGCTTATGCTCCCCTTTGATCGAGTGCTATTTCTATAAAAAAGATTGAGTAGGAAAATCTTGAATTGGCTTCAATCGAGATTGCCTCGGCTTCTTAGGCACATGAGGAACCGGCCTAACATCTTTTCAATCGAAATCCCAATCAAAGACAAGTTCTACCAAGGCCAGAATCTGAAAGAGAAGATTCACTTTCCGGAATTCCAAGTGACATGATTCCTTCAGAAGCTAAAGTTGAATGATCGAAGTCTCCTTCAGGTTCAGTCGAAGAGATCGAAGCGAAGTCAT
>JAINUU010000054.1:208543-221043 GCA_020205605.1 Panax ginseng
TAGGCTAATTAAAAGCCAAAACAAAAGCCAAATATCGGCATGTAACTGAGAAAGATGGGATTCGGTCAACAAACAAAGGAAATTAAAACACTCCCTTCTTTCTGTCGACAATGATGAAAACCAGATCGAACTCTAAAGTAAAGCCTTTCACTTCATTGTTCAAGCTCTTGAACATAGGTTGAGTTCATACATTATGAATGCTTTCCTATTCAAGACATACTACCAATTCCTTTGAAGCTACTACCGAAGCTGGCTTGCTTGTTTTGGTTACCGGTTGGGGTTTTGAAACCAGAGAAAGAAGATCCGGTTGGGCTTTCTAGCGATGGGAGATTAGTCACCGGAAAAGAAAAGGGAACTGGGTCGATCTATTCTATGGCGAAGCATCCAAAGTCTCACGATCACAGGTGAAGCTGGGCTACATCCTTTACCGGGCATCCATTCATTCAAATGTCCTATCACCAGGCACCTGAACTACCTCGATCCGAGACGCCCAACCCTCCTTCCGACCTGGCTAGCCGCACAACTTATACTGGTATGGCTGGTCCGGAAATGCCAATTGATTCGGTACGATCTGGTGGATTCTTTCCCCTTGATTCCACCTCTACTTCCACGGCGGAGTCAATCAATCTATCGAAGCGACTCACACTCATCCCTTGGCGCCTCTCCTATTCGTGCAAAGGGGCGGCTACTGTGAGATGTTCCAATTCGTTATCCCGTCAATAGCTGCTTGCTCTGGCTGGGTTATTTCCTTCCCTGCCGAAGCGTACCTTCCATTCTTCATCAATAACCAAGCACTAGCACGGAGATCCAATGCGACCCGCTTCCTTCACTTTCAAGGAGACTCGCCGCTGTGCTTGAAGCGCTATTGCTTATCCCAAAACGTCAACTCGGGTGGGCTAGCCACATTAGTTGCACTCGCTGGCAGGTCCGGGAGTCGTCATTAAATTCCTTATCCCGAGCAGGGCGAATGATCTCTTTTGACAAGGTATCCGAAAGACCTTGATCATAGGTGAAGCTGCTCAGCTACCTCCGGGCATCCGCCCAATGCAAAATGCAAGAAGACCCATTGCTCAGTCATAGATGAAGCTCGGCTATTTATGCGGATGGACGTACTCGGACTTCCTTTCAATTGATTGATTCGGGAAGGGCACAATCCCCTTTTGTCGAGGGATATGCGTTAAGAGCATATAGCTTGGTCGGCATTTCCTTCTCAATAAAGCCTGTTGTCCTGCCCGGCACAGAGCCTGTATGGAGCTCCGTATTCCTCTAGGCATTCCTTCAGGCGCAAGTCTATCGATGTTCACCTACGCAATTAGATGGGATCCCTTGCCATCAGCTACCAAGCAATAATATCTATGCGATCCATCCGTCCGTCTGCCCCTAGGCACGGTAGTTCTATGCCGCATACAGGAGTCACCTAGTGAGCCTAGTCGAATCAGAATCATCATAGAGAAAGAATACTTTTCGAAAGATTCTAAAATTACATAAGAGAAGAAAAGAAAACGAAGCTCAGACAGCATAAGATCAGCAGAAGTGGGAGAAGGGGGAATT
Source organism: Panax ginseng (assembly GCA_020205605.1). NCBI lineage: Eukaryota > Viridiplantae > Streptophyta > Magnoliopsida > Apiales > Araliaceae > Panax > Panax ginseng. The sequence goes on from JAINUU010000054.1 coordinate 210,095, forward strand.
TTCGAAGAAACGATACAATCAATACATTTCTCTCCCTCCTCTCTATATTCTCCGAGATTTCATTGGGTTACGAAGGAGCTAAGATTCGGCTAGCTTTTAGCTTGGAGTGGAGTAGCCAGGAAGAGGCACCGAGGGAAAACTCGACCGGAAGATCCGCTAACCTAAGCGCCCACGAAGAGAGATTTCGAATACTGAACTAAGTAGGTAGTAGGCCTTCAACCAACCTACTTTTTTTCGTTTTTTTCTTTTTAAAAAACAGAAAACGAAATGTAAGCTCGCTTTCTTATGTTTTTCCATTCGCCGTTGAAGAAAGAAAAGACAACTGTCCGAACCTTGAAATAGATTGACTTTCTTACTGCTACGGCTATGGCTATATCATAAATGGATTGATTCATGGTATTTTCTTTTATCCGGGCGAAGCTCCATGGATTGATTCCCGTAAGAGGCAACATCACCTTTCCTGTGTTCTCAATGAGAAATCAACTAAGGCAAATAGCCGGCACATCCCAGGGTTAGGGTCAAGGGTTCGGTCGAGCACCAACTATCGTTGCCCTCATCTAGTGAGGATTTTTATAGGTAGGTATCATCCCTCTTACAGTCCTACCTTCAAGTAGCTTCTTTCTTTTTAAGAAGGGTGGAGAGCTTCTGTCTACCCCTTTCCATTTTCAATTCCTTCTTTTCGTTTTAGTTGGAACAATCCGAATTCTCATTGTAAACGCTATCTATGTGTGGATCTCGGGGGTTGCCTTTTATCCGGAAGTCGAATGGAGGTTTGTGGGGCTTGCCCCTCCATCAGTTGATAAATAGAGTTCCGTCCGAGGCGTGGGTTGGGAAAGGAAGTCAAGCCATTTAGCTCTTCCTTCTACTCGCTAGCGGGAAAGGAAGTAGATGCGTACTTAACACACACTTCACTCAGAAGTGAGAAATGGACAAGAGTCGAATCGTGGAAGAGAATGCATTCGGAAAACCCGCTTCCTTAGTGAGAGTTCCGGGTTACCGGCTTGGATGTTCATTCCCAACATGGTTTAACTCCTAGTTACTACTTTGGAGGAGAGTATTTGGTATATTTAAGAGCATCATCATCTGCAGACAAAGATGAAGGGGGTCTTTCTAGCCTTTTTATTCTTGTGCCTATGTGTGCGTGTGGGTACGCCTGTATGCCTGTTCGCTTGTGTTCGTATGCCGGTGTCGGTGTCGTTGCTGTGTTCGGTCGGTACTTTCCTGTATCTTAGGAACCTTAGGATCCTTGTATGAAAAGTGTTTTTATTGAAGCCCTTCAAGAACTGTTAGTGAAAGAAGGAATTCCTGCTTAGATTAAGCCAGTACTACTTTTTATAGAGGAAGATAGGACAGTAATAGAGAGAATCAACTACTACAATACTGGCATTCATCTCTTCTATGAGCAAAACTCTTTGTATGGGCATTATTCTTTACAATAATCTTTTTTTGAATCAAATCAGAATGTTGAAGCAAATTCAACATCGAGCTAGGACTATAGCTCAGTCATTCAATCACAGTAGTAAGGTATAAAAAACAGAAAACGAAATGTAAGCTCTCGCGAGAGCGAAAGCGAGAGCTAGCTCTACCTTTGCTTCTGGCTTTAATGCATGCGCTCGAACATGGACTCAATCTCGATCCACGCCTAGATTTGCCATTGAATTCGCTGCTGGAACTTAGTCAGCTACATTCTTAAACTACTGCTACCTTCCTTTCCGCTGCTTTCTCTGCTGGTGGTTCCGGAAAAACCTCAATTGGTGCTTCTCACTGTTATGCTGTGGGGTAAGCTGCCCTGCAGGCACGGGATCTTCTATTGATATAAAATTTGTGACTTATAGCTTTGCCACGAGGTCTGCTGCTAGCTTGATTTATGCCTCTATTGCTTCAACTGAGTAAACCGTTGCTCTTGCTCTTGTCTATGCTTCCTCTTTTTTCATGCAATAAAAAACCCAGGCGACCTTTGCCAAATAGAGGCTGAAAAAGCTTCTATTTATAGGCGTTGAGGCCCTTAAACCTTTTATTAGTAAGATAGGTTGTCTTGGTTCCGTAACATGGATCATTTCAAACCTGGCTTTTCATGAATATTGAACCCCATCCACTATCTTTTAGTGCGCTGAATCATTATCCCTGTACGGATTTGAGTACGAAAGGCCCACCCTCAAAGCCTTCTTCCGAACTTGCCAACAAAAGCAGATCGGTCTCTATCAAAAATCAAAGGCTAGAGAGAAGAGGGCTTGGGGCTACATCAACTACTACGGTATAAGGTTTTGTGGCAAAATACTCTATTATCAACACATCCTATTACGCGGCAATTACCACAGTTAGAGATGTCCTCTTCTTAATAGCGAGAGCATCTTAATAAGTGAAGTGGTAGCAGACGGTCTTTCAGCAACAGAAACGGATTTGGTAGCATAAGTTATCCCTCTAGTGAAGCCTATTTGCAGCTTTCATCCTTCTTTTTCCTTACCAACCTTGGGGTAATTCAATGGGTGATTCAGTTCATCATACGGATTGCTTTTTAGAGCAAAAAGGATTCCACTTCGACGAAGGCTACTTTCGGAACTTCAATCATAGCCCTCAGTCACCCGGGTCAAAGTCTTCTCATCCAAGATGGAGTCTGAATTTCCTGTTCTTTCCGTCATCAAGAAGTTTGTCTATCCTCTCTATCTGATATGGTAATGAAGGACGTCTTCCTTCAGACAGACTCTCGCAGCAAAGATGGAGATTGGCCTCAGTCTCTTCTTGACATGCTAGTGACTCCACAGCTACCGACCTGGAGTCGACTATGTATCCCTCTCCCGATCCCCTTTTCCTTTCGTCCTTGCCCGATTTACCTTCTTCTTCTTTCTGACACCGATATGCTTTTTTTCTGACTCATCATATTTCTTTCCATTCTTCATTCTTCTTTTTATCCGCTAAATGAAAGTGAGTCAGCTTTGATCCCTGAGTGGTAGCAGTCCATTCTGAGTCATTCCCAGTCTGAAGGAATAGGGCTTGGAAGTCCCCGCTGAGCGGTCTGTCTATTGATGCACCGGATGCTTGTCCGAAAGCTTTGTTATCTCTATCTTTTGAATAATTTACTCCTAGGTACTCTTCCCCAACCAATAGCTCGCTGGCCGCTATCACTTCATTCGTTCGTTTCGTTACACTCCACTTGCTTTAGTGCTCGCTCCGGTACACTCTTGGGTTGGATATACAGATTGAAAACAAGGATTTCAGACAGCATGAAAGATTCCCTTGAAAAGACCTATATTAAAGCGGAAAAGAAAAACTTTAGCCTCATTTGGGTCATAAACCCTCGTTTTTATGGTAGAAAGATGCCCTGTATCCAAATCTTCATCCGTAGCAAAAGGAGAATCCGCAGTTTCAGACGCAACCGGAGAATCAGCTGAAACAAGAGACGCATTGGCATCCAAAGAAGCAAGGGTGAGCTAAAACCCTGCATTCAATAATGGCATAAAAAGAAAACTATAAGGGCTTTCGGGCTTAGCACCCGAACGAAGACACGACCCGTATTCTTTTCTGTTTCCGGTTAGTCTTTTGTTTTTTCGGAATCAGAGGAGCAGCTAAAGGGGCACCTACCTATTTGCATCTGAAAAGCGGTACAGTCGTCTTACCCTCCCCTTGCTTTCGGGTTAGGAAAAGACTCTCACCTCACCATCTCACTTTAAATCCGAGGAAAAGTATACCATATCGAACGAAGGAAAAGCAGGCAGATAGAAGAAATAGAAGCAAAGAAACCGAGGTAACGAGTGGGTAGGAAATTAGAAAAAAATTCCAACGTATTAAACAGACACTAAAGCATTCCCATCCGCATCATCAGAATAGAGGGCTGTTTTTTCGGGAAATGCAGATAGGGCATAATCAAAAAAAGAGGCCGAAGCAAAGGAATTGATTTGATTCCAGGTCGATGGGTCAGGTAGAAGAACAGCAGAAGGATTTGATTACAGTGTTCACTCTGGAAGAGCCCTTGTTCTTAAAGGGAAGGAAACAGGCAATAGCGCGATAGCAAAAAGAAAGCTAAGCGCGCAGAGAGAGCAGAGCAGCATATAGCGCGAAAGAGTCCAAATGCAAGAAAGGCAGAGCGCGAAGCTTGTGGTCCGTTCCTTTCCCAACTATAGTTGAACTTGCCTGAAGGAAATCTTTGATCTTCTTACCGGGAAAGAGTTTGGTTACCATAAGCGGAAGTGAAAACCTTATATCTCCGATATATAGGATAGAATGTCAGTTTAAAATCCATTTGGGTAGATAGTATGGCTTGACAATGTCGAGCTAAGACTATTACGAAGTAAACATAGGGTCTGTCTCAGCCTTTACTATGGAATCAGATTTCTAGCGACTCTATTTCCCTTGAATCCTGGTTGGCAGCAATATTTCGAGCTAGGGATCCTACAATTCCCTATGAAGCTCCCTCCTTCAATCTATCTTCATCTTGGCTGGCAGCCTAGATTGAGCCCTGGGACTGATCTTCCCGTTGGCTTTGCTACAGCAGTACTCACAGTGTAAGGTCAGCAGGTGGCATAGCGAAATTCCTCACCGAGATGACTGGACAACCTCTCGACCAGATCGTTCCAGCGGAGCGATTAAAAGCGTCTTTGGAATGAATTCCTTTGAAGTAGTTTTAGTGCTCTAATTGAGCGAGCCGTGGATCATAAATGATGAGCGTAGCTTAATTTAGCTGATCTCACACCGAACTATAAAAAATATGTGAGTGGTTTCTTTATAGAGACTTAGCCCAATGGCTACCACCGGAAGTGCGCTAAGTTAGTCACAGGAAACTTCCAAGTTCTTTCTAACCTCCGACTCTATAAACTTGGATGGCTTGCTTGCTTGTTTAGCTTGCCCCCTCTTTGAATGTGTACAGTTCGAGCAAGCAAATGGCTAGCAGGGCCGAGGAACCACAATGAACGGGACGACATAAGTTCCACAAGAATATGACCAGAGATATATGTTCTTCTTCGTGCATGCAGGTCTGGTTCCTGAGAAAACAGATATCTATTAGCGAGTTTCGCCGTACAATATATAACCCGGAACTGGCTGAAATTAATGAATTACCACGGTGGCCGCCGGCTAGGCTAATAGGGCGAGCAGCGTAATGGAGTCCCCGGGACGGACGACGTGAGTGAGAACCCAGACCATAGCTGTTTTAGAGACTTCTCTCTCGGCTTTAACGGCGATGAAAACGTTCTCCGAGAGGCATTCTTTCTGCTTTACTGTGGTTTACCCATAACCATCAGCGGCAAGGGTTACGGAAGAGGCCAAACCAACCCAGGTATATCACAAATAGATACGGTTGGAGCAGCAGATCCTATAGAAACAAAGAAAAGCCTGAGGCAGATCAAAACGCGTACCTAGGCGAACAATAAAGCAGCGAAGGAACAGCGCTAGGAAAAAAAGAAAGCAGCACGTAGGAGATTGGATCCATGAAAGAGGTTCCCAATCCGTTGGCCGAAGCTTGACATTGAGTTCCAAAGGAGTATCAGCAATCTTATTGTCTTGTCGGAGAGACCAGCACGAGCAATAAGATCGGAAGCATACTTAACTTGCGATAGAATATATCCCTGAGGTGAAGAGGCCACTTCGATGCCGAGAAAGTCACAGTAAGACCTTCCCCGAGTTCTTACTCCCCGACTCTATAGCTTGAGGTGCCCGCTTCTCTTCTGCCAAACAAGAAAAATATAGAATTAATAAACCTCCGATCCTTGTTATGAGAGGCTGGCATTTTCACTCGCGCTACCCGGGAAAACGAAGTCACCCCTTTCTAAGCCTGCTAGCTAAAAAGCCCTACGCAAAGAAATGTTTTCGTTCCTTGTCTTGGTCTTGGGCCAGTCTAATTCGATGCTGCAACCAATGCTTAACACATACATTCTTTCTTAGTTGGATTGATCTCTCACTTGAGAGGACTTTTCTCCCTAAAGGGTTCTCCTGCTTAAGCCAAACACTCGAACAGTAGCATTGGCTGCTATGATTGAGCTGTGATATTAGCTATGGCGTTAGGTGAATCAGTCACAATAGAGGGAATTGTACTATAATTGATGCTGTTACTTAGGCTACTGCTATTCATAGTTTATTGTCAACTTCTACGATAGAAGAAAGATAAGAAGGGAGGATTGAACCAAGATGCATCTTTAATAGGATAAAGAGAATCTATATTAAGGGATTTTATTATGTCGAAAGGGCGACGTCAAGCTCTTACCCAGGCAAAAAACAAAAAACACCAGGCGATTCAAGACGAGAAAAGCAAGAGAAACTAACTTATTAGCTTCCTTTCTTCATTTGGATGATGCTGTGGTTCCTATTGTTGACTCCGGTAGCTAAAGCTAGCTCTTTGGTAGCTGTTTCAGCTCTTCTGACTATGCTTTCTGCGGTGAACTCTTTCGACTCTTCATGGTTTGCTGTGAAAAAGAATAGGTTGTTCTCCGGTGTAAAGGAAGAGCTGCTAGTAAGAAGTGAGGGAAGGAACCCTAGGGTATGACATCAACATAAAGTAAAGAACTCTTAGCTGTGACCCAGAAAGGTAAGCGAGGAGGAGATTAAACGCTTGCTTGATCAGACAAAACAAGCCCTTAATAAATAGAGTTGTACAGGCCAAGGCAATAAAAAAGACCAAGCGCAAGGCAAAAGGCAGTAAATAAAAGCTCTTCCTGATTCAAGTCTTGGAGGAAGGGCGGGATCTTTCATCGATAGCTATTCATTTAAGTCTTCGGGTAGCATTGCTTTGCTTGGCATCGGTCTATCGTAGTCCCCATGGCACCGCTAGATAAGAGGTTCGAATCTAAATCATGACAGTAGCGGAAGTAGACACCAAAAGGAAATTCCAAGGATCAAAGGCACTCGGGGCTGGCGACTAACCCCTCCTCGGAGGGTCGGGCGATTAAAGAATGCAACTCCTGGGCTTCCGGGGCAAGGACTACTATGTCCACTCAAAAGCTCTCATTCTCGGCCAAGTCCGAAAGCGCACTCCAAGAGCCTTTATATGCCTGCCAGCCGTTATATGCTTCAAAGCCGTTCAGTAAGCTCTCTCCTACTGCTAACTGATCCCCTAACCCATAAGGGTCTTCCAGATCCCCTACTGACCTTCTATCGCCTACCTCTTCAAGGGTAGGGCCGAGAAGGTAATCGAGGAAGGCCTGTCATGAGAGAGCAAAGCAAGGGAGTCAGTCATAGCCAGCGAGTAGGGCAACAAGAGAGGTTGCAACTCTTTCAGTTACGGGGACATGTAAGCTATAAGGTGTTTCAGTTTCCTCTGTCAGCTGCGAGTACGATCTTCTGCTAGTTCTTTGATAAAGAATCTCCTTGTTCTTGTTATAGCTTCTTTCTACCAGTATTAGTAGTCTGCTCCATGGACCCTTTAGTTCGAGCCGTTTGTGACTATTCCTTAGAACACGAAGGCTGGAATGCGAGAGAAAAGCAGGAAGCCCTCGGGCACTCACTCTCTCCCCTGAGCTTGAAATAGAGAAGTTAGGCTGGGTGTCAAAGGGACTCCACCTGGCGTAATATAAAAAATGGCAAAATAACATCTGCCTTGAATCCGAAGGGGCTGCCCAGACACCGAATTCACCCGGGGGAAACCTTAGGAAAGCTGCCTTCTCTTTGGAAACGGGGAAGGAAGACGTCAGTAAACCGAACTGGCAACTCGAGTTCACCGATGCCACAACGAATGCGCAATTACCCAACGTTAAGGCACCGATGGAATCTGGTTCAGCGTACGTCCTCGGCGACTGCAAGACTTGGAGCATGAAGTTTCTGGGAACTCTTCCGTAAAGGATACGAAGGATAAAAGAAGAATATAAGAAGAGAGCAAAGAGGCAATGGTCGTTCTCACCACCCTTGAATCCTTCCTCAACTAGCAGTCTGACCGCACATGGTTCCATTTGGTCCACTACTCATACTCACTTAGATTCGTTTATCAGAAGTGGGTGGGGCAGAATCGGCTATCTCCTAGCAACGCTTCGGCGGACTCCTTATTCTGTGAAATTGATTCACTTTTGTTTGTCAGTGTAACGTCTCGTCTCATCCGAATAGCTGGATAGCGAGAGAAAGACTTGTAGGAAGGATGCCATGTCTGAGGAGATGAAAGCTCTTCAGAAGAAAGCTAGAGCTCGTGAAGACAGTCCCACCCAAAGAGCGGTGGAAAGCCAAGGAAGAAGAGGAAAGAAGTGCAAGACTCCTTACATGATGCAGGCAAAGCTTTCCAAGCTAGGGCTAAAGACAGTAGAAGATGAGTACTTTCTTTCATTAAACTTTCTACATGGGTCACATGGGCCAGAAGGGACTTTATTTTCTAGCCATCCTAGCGGGAATGAAAGGTGGGCCCTTAAAGTCCAGCCTTAGCACCTCCCCTCGCTCTTCAACAATTCTGTGTAAGTTAAGCTTCTCGATCCTAAGTCAAGATAAAGAGTTTATGACTAAACCTCTGGAGCTTTAGAAAAGGATTTAACATTACGATTCTCGAGTAAGAGGTCCTCCAACTGAGACTCCAAGTGTAACGACTTTCTTTCCCTCTGGTCTCTGAAGCAGCTCATTCTCGATCTCGCAACTTGGTCATAGAAGCTTATTCCAGATTCAGGATTTCATCCTTTGATGATGAACTGACCAAAGAAAGCTCAGGATCAACAGGCCTTCCTCGATTACCTTTCGAGAACAATGAGTAGAAGAAAGGTCTTTGCCTTCGAAGAACCGGTCACGCAAGGCAAGAGGTGATGGAGCGTAGCAGTTCAAAGATCCAATCCCAGTTGGCTAGTTTACAGTGATAAACCCTCGCCTAACACAAAGGTTGTTCTTTTCGGGAGTTAGCTGCCGCACCTTGTTGTTGCTGAGCTAGTGCCCGGAACCCGACTATAGTACTGGAGAAAAGAGTTGCTTCGTTTTCCTTTTAGTTTCTATAGCATTCCTGTTCTCAGTAATCCCAACTGTAGCGACAAAGCAAGAGGTGATGTAGCTGAGCTGTCTGTTTTTCCTTGAGCGATACTTTCTTGTTTTTTATACCCTTAAAAAAGAAAGGGAAGCGTTAGGAAGTCCTTGGAGGAGAAAGGTCTTTTCGAAGACCTTTCCTTGGCATAATCTTCGAACGGGAAAGTGGGCTGGCTATCGCCCTTGTTTCATCCTTTATTGACCCCTTTATTAGATTCTTGTCCGGGGTTGGACTGAGACTGAGTTGGGCAAGGGCCTTTACTTTACTATCTTTTCTTTTGACACGTACGATGTGTAGCCTTTCCATCCTCAATGCCCTATTTGGAATGACAATATGTATGATGTTACTCTCACCTTCCCGTCTGCATCCCCTTCTTTTCTTGCTCCTGGCAGCCTTGAACTTTGCTTGGATAGAGTTGCCTTTAGCTATTCAATGAAACCCGTCCGCCAATCAATCTCCTACTTTTTTTGATAAGCCTATCGATCTGAGAGCACTGGCTGGGATCTCTCTTGTGGTATGCCTTGGGGGATAAAGAGATGCTATCTCGTCTTACGGTCTTATAGCACCTGATCTCTGGCCGAGCCTTTGTTACACGAGTTTGAGCTTTCCCACCGGAAATGCCTTTCTTTTGGCACAGGTTTGTGTTTTTAGGATGCCTTTGTTCGGCCTCTTGGCTTGGTTGGGACTTCACCCTGTAAGGAGTTTCTATATGGGCATCCTTCAAGCTTTGATTGGGATCCCTGTAACAAGAAAAGAACAATATGAAGATAAAGCCTTAATGCTCCACCCCGGACTTAGTAAGATCAGGATCCAAGCAGTAGATGTCCCAGTGACGTCAACTCAAGAAACATTCGAGGGGGTCTTCTTCACGCTGCACCCTAACACTCACTTTTTTTTCTGTTGCTTGCCACAATCCTTTCTTTGGTTCCAGCGGTTCAAACTCGATAGAGCGGTCGCTAGCGAGTCCCGTCCCAAGCGAATGAAGGAAGCACGGACAATAGACTGGGGAGGATATCTCATACTAAATACTAAAGAAAGAGCTCTCTTATGCAATAGTAAGCATCACAGTAGCAATCGTAGGGCGCAAACGTTTGGTTTAGTCTTAGGCCCAATTCAGCATTAATCGGGTATTTTAAGCTAAGCGTATTGTTGTAACAAGGCCAGGAATTCTTCATAGAGTTGGTGTGCTTTTTAAGGAGAAGTGGGTATGTCTTATGAGGGTAGCTCTAGTAGAAGTAAGTTCTTTCCCACCTGGGTGGGGGAATCCGAAAAGACAATGGCCGATTCAGGTTAACAAAGGAATTCGTAAGCCCGCAGCGACCGAAGCAGTATTGGCCTCCTATCCTGTAAGGAAAGGCCCGCTATCCAACTTACTTCCATCAATGACTGCCGTCTTGTACTGATGTTTTTTAGTAGGTTAGTGATTGGTTTTTTCCTCTGCTTCTTATATCCGTCCCCCCTTATCCGCTGCAGTGGGATCAACAAGGGACTTAGCGACCAAACCAGCTCCTGCTTCAGTCTATGTCTCCACCACACCTCTTCCCTAATCTTCTCCGGTTCCCGGCACAGGAACATTCTTTGATGGAATACTTGGACTTGTATTGGAAAAGGTGAGAGGGAGATCATGAAACGAGGCATAAGATCTTTCCGGATTTCACCTATTCATTTTGATTGAATGAAGAAGACTTGCTAAAGGGAGCGATCCTCCTGTCTCTCTTCTGGCTTTGTAAATCCGAGATTGGATTGAGAGAAAAGGGCTGGGCCAATCCTTGATCCAAAGCTTCACTTCTTGCTTTGCAGGGGGAAGAGCTAGCTTCCATTTGCAGAATACATGGGACCTTGCCAGAGACCAGAGCAATAGCTCAGATAGCGTTCGTGCCTCCAACCCTGGAGTCACTTCCCTTCCGGTCGGGTGAAGTCACATCTTCTAGCTAGGTACAATAAGTCCTTTAAGGAGAGTTGATGAACTCAGTCATATACCCCCAGCTCAAATTCTGCCTCTCCGATCTAAGAGCATCTTCGAACTTCTCCGAATCCG
>JAINUU010000054.1:243864-251364 GCA_020205605.1 Panax ginseng
TGTTCTCTAGTTCCTGTTCAAGGGAGTGAAACCGGGAGAAGGAGGAATCGAGGAAGGAGTCTTACTCACAATAATGAATTCCTATTCACAACCAGCTCTTTGGAGACAGTCCCACAGTCTCCTCTCTGCGTGCATCCCATTAGATGCATCTAGTTTATTGCTTTATTTCCATTGTAGATGTGCCATTTTCTTTTTATTCTTTCTTCGGGAAAGGTAATGAAATTAGTTGTTCTTCTTGTTCCAGTTCCTCTACTTCTAGTAGTTCCTGAGGAAAGGAAATCCGATCTTATCAAATCTCATCTCCTGCGGGGAAAGCCTTTAGAAAAGACTCAGTTTTCCAGCTATACGAGAAGGAAAGAAGAGAAAGGGCCATTCCATATAGCTTTCCTTTAATTGCATTACCTACTTCTTCCTATGAATAGAATTCCGAGCCTGTACGAACTCTTCCCTTCCTCTAGAATTCCCTTCTTCCTTCGGTAGCTGGGAGTTAGAAGTTAGCTCTTCTTTGCGGAGGATCTTTTAGATTCCTTTTCTCTACTAGCTGCTAGAACTTCCGACTAGCAAGAACTAGCAACAGTAGAAAGAGGATTAGCTACAGTAGCCCGGAACTGAACTCAGACTGAAAGACTGAAATCGATGAACTGGTTGATTCATTGATTGCGACTTTCCGATCCTATATATTCTATTTGGTCGAGCGGGGTAGAGGAAGATAGGAGGGTGCAGTTATCTCTTATACTGAATGTTGGCCTAGATAGAGGCGCGAGTTCTAACGAGCGACCAACGGGAGAGGAGCGGAAAGCACCGGTATTGTACTTTAGCCTGTCGGCTCTCTGGTACAGTTATTCATACTCTCATCACTGCCCACTTTCAGGTACAGTACTATCATGACTGCACTGTCTCATTTTATGCTTCTTCTTAGCCTTGCTTGGCTTATTTGACAGCCTTCCTCTTATAGATTAGATTCGAGCGAGTACTACTATACCTAGGAGTTGAGATAGCTGCCCCATTTCAGTGAACGTTCACAAATCCCGGCTTTCCTCATTGATTCAATCAGCCAATGTCAATACGAACGAGTGCAGGTATAGGCTTACTACTATAGGAGCGACGAAGGAGCGGAGACCGCACGGGGAGTCTAAGGTAATTGTTTCTTGGTGCAGCCCTTTGTTTTGGTCTTAACCAGCCAAGGGCTGTCAAAGGTGTGGTCTATCCATCTGTCACTCTTTTTGAGGGCAGACCCATCTCTGATTAGGACCATAAACTATAAGACTTTAGGCGTCACGGACCCCGATTAAAAGACTAACTACCATAAAAAAGCGGAAGTCCCGTTCCCTCGCCTTGGAATAGGATCAAAGAGGATAGAGTGAGTGGAATATGTAGGCGTAGGCGGTGGTAAACCTCTTCCGGTAGTAGAAGGAAGCTCGTTAGGTTAGCTCGTCCGGTAAGAAAAGTGCAAGTGACTTCTAGGATTTATAGTTCCGTGCTCTAGGGCTTTGACTTCTAATAACGAGAACTTGGAAATCGCGAACCTGCTGCTCGCTCGTGGCTTGTGCTAATGCGACTCGGGAATGAGGGCAGGCAAATGGTACTCGTACCGGTGGATCCATTAACCGTACAAGGTAAGCTACAGGATATGGCTCTCGAGAGTCGATCTACACCCGGTAGCTTTGGATCTTTACCCAGAAGGGATGTTCTCTTTACTACGTGTGCTTTCTACCCCTGCCTCTGCGGCATAAACCCATGCTACTGCTGCTAGATTCGGATCTGATTCAAGGTAAACAACGGGCTCTATCGCCCTAGCTACAGTGAAAAATCGGATTCACTACGGAATCTATTGCTGCTATCTCTGCATCTGCCCCTGTGACTATTGCGGATGGTGGTTAATCAACAATGAAAGCATAACCCAGGGATCGACTTGAAGCTTCACCTGCCCTTTTGAAATTCTGTATGTAATAATCTTCGATCAATCAATCGATCGAATAGCCCGAATAAAGCTTCCTATCCTGACCCGCCCTTGCTATCCCTGGTTGGTCTCTTCCGATCAATAGGTAGGTGGATATTTGAAATTGCTTGGTAAATATGGCCCTTATCTCTTTATTTGTTGGTTCGATGGAAGGCCTTCTGCTGCTCCCTCCAATTTGCAGAGTGCATTTCTTTCTACTATTCGCCCAGGAGAGCCGGTACATACAGCCTACTCGAAAAGTGCCGTAGTATAGGAGATTCCAACCTACTATTCTCGGGGTTGAGGGCCGACTAGCCAAGGAAGAATTTTGAGTTCGAGATTGTTTCTCTATTGAAGAGTCATAGGAGGAAGTTCTCAATCCTATATATAGCCGGAGAAGACTAATCGGGAAGAACAGAACTAGCTGGGGACGAGAAAGTGATATCGTGGAATATTGGGTAGAGCGGAATAGCTTGAGGGCAGGCTTCTTTTACGTCAGATGAAAGAGTCCGAGTGCCATCCATCCGAAGAAAGTCATCAATTCCGTAGTTGAGGAAAGTCTACTTCGGGTCCTTGAGGCACCATTCTCGGTTAGAGAAAGCATGGGTTCTTACGGTCAGCTTTTCTTCGATCCACATCCACGGTTGCTCTTCGATCAGGAATTACCATCAGACCTTGACTTGATCACTGCTTTCAAGGAGTCTTGCTTAACGGGTGTACGCTAATACAACAGAAACTTATGAATGCGCCTGGTTCCCTTCCTAGCTGCCCTGCCCTTCCTGAAGCTGCTTGAAATGCAAAGAGGTCCAGTTCCTCAAGAGTAGTTGGCTCTGGCTAGCCCGCATTCAAAAGCGTAATTGGTATCCCTTGCCGAAAGAAAGGCAGATTTAGAAAGGACTTCAGGATCAGACTGAGCCCTTATAGGACTGACTAGCTTTGGATCAATGTCCCACGGAATCAAAATTTGACCAGAATCAGTGGTACGCCCATTTCCCTAGCTAACTCACCTGGCTCTCAAGCTTAGGAACGAACGAACTTTCATGGAAAGCATTTTCTTTACTATTTACTCAAGCATTTTAGCTAGTTTCGAAAGCTCCAACAAGCAATGGCTCAGCCCCTGGCTATAAAGTAAAGACCGAGGACTTGCCTTTCCCAACATCTGTCTCGCTTCCAAACCAAAGGAACTAAATGCCTCCCTGTTCTAGAAAAGGCTTTCGCAAAGCCTGTTCGAGCAAGAGGTTAATGTGTTCGTTCCTTCTGCAAGAGGGAAGGAGGAAGCCAGCCTTAAATCCGCTTATTCTAACCGATTGGACTATCTGAGCAGTTGGACCTAAAAGGTAGGATGAACTGAGCCCTTCCTTAGCTTTCCCTTACTCACTCTGGAAGTGAAAGCACCGGTAAGTGATTTGAGAATGCTGGCGCTTGCTTTAGGTTGATCTGACCCTAGTTCGGAAAGACTCTATCACCCATCTGTGCACTAACTCCTGGGCAAAAGCCCCTGTCTCTGTAACAACAATAGTCAATTTCGCCACGGGAAAAAGCTTGAGTAAAGCAGTACGGAACTGAGCTACGGGCTTCTCCTGATCTTGATCCCACTCCTGGCTTCATGAGTTGAGTTTCCCACTTTCCTCGAAAGAAGAGAGGAGCAACTAGAACAAAAGAATCACATCGAGAGAAAGGAGCTAAAGACTGGGAATTCGCCAATAAGACTGGTGATTCTCCTATCTTTGCATGTGATTTTGCGAGCTAAGCGATCCCAAGCGAAGTACCTCACTCTTTCCTCGCTAAGCCAAAGCACCTAAGAGGTGTGAGCTATGAGTTCCTCTCTCTTGTTCCCTTGCCAGCTGGGAAGGCCAGAGCGAGGGATGATGTCGAGCACGAGGATGATATTCCAGTTCAGTCCCCGATGAGCAACCTAACTAAGATATCCTACTCTTCCCTTGCTTGAGCTATGAGCTCTCTGAGCCAATGCTCTTACTTCTTTGTTCTCATTGAGCAGTCTCCCTTTCTATAAGTTTCCCTACCGCTTGTTCGCCGAAGCCTTGTTAGCAATGCTAGTGACTTTCTATTTCTCTGAGCTACGAGTTCCTACTCCTATGCTTGTGCACCCAGAATGTCTTAGTAAGCGTCCTTAGCAGCTCTTGTAGCTAGCTGGATGAGCCAATGCTTGCTATTGAGTCCCTTATTATGCCTTAAGGTTCCCTAAGAGCATCTATGATAGCATCTAGGCTTCCTACTTTGCCATGAGTCTTCTGAGTCTCTGTTGCAGACTGCTCGGTGTAACTGGGGTGGTTCGGTAGGAGGATTGGATAACATTCCTCTTTGCTGGTCACCCATTCCAAGAGGCAACCCAAGCACCACACTCATTGTTGCTAGGTCACAGGTTCAGGATCCAGAAAAAAGAAATCCTCTTTCCGGAAGGTCGGAGCAGCCCCCGCAGAAGAGCAAACGTATCTCTTTCCGGTCTAAGGTAGGGTTGGGGAGGGTGGAGATCCCAGAATCGAATCATTCATTACGTTACTCAACGAGAGAAGAACAACATTGGTTGGCATAGTTCGAAGCGGATATTAAAGCTAACAATGCTAGGAATAAAGGAAGAAGCCTAAGCCCTTTAGCATTAGAAGGAGAATAAGATGAGAAAGGAAACGGAGAATCCGATTAAGATCAAGCAAACAAGCTGCGGATTGAGACATTAAAGGAGGTGCTAACCTAGATTGTTATATATAACCATCTAGGTCAGCTGCCCTGCCAGGCGAGTTGAGATCGGCCTCGTGGGTTCGGACAAGGGTGGACTCTCCAGCTCCTCATCTGTTATCATGCGAGGAGGGAGGATGCTTTGGTTGCACCCCGGAAAGGGCTACGAACTCCAATAAAGAAATCAAGTGCAGGCAATCCGCTGCAAATCTAGGATAATAGGTAGCAAAGAGGATTTAGGAGATAGGTCTCGGTGAGAATGGAGTCTCCCGGATCGAAGAAGCAAGCCAAAGTAAGAAAGCGAATAAAGCGGAGAGCAGAGCTCCGACTTGAGAGTCAACCAACTCAGCCTTCGTCACCTAGAGCCCTCAGCCTATGCTTCCTGAGTCAGCCTTCCTCTCCCGTTGGTGGCCCTTTCGATAAGTGGTCTTAAGAGACAGGTGATTCGTCGATCGAGACTATTCCACTGACGAGCCATGAGCTAAAGCAAAGGATACTTGATCCAGGGATGAGAACAGAACCCAAGGAAGGATGGCAAGACGAGTCAGGAAGCAGCGACTAGAAGCAAACAAAGAAAGAATCAAGCTAGGGAACACTCCAGATTTAGGCCTCCTTAAGGGCTTCTAAGGCTTAGTAAGTAGGCAGGTTCAACCCTTTCCAGTATGGTCAAACCACCTCATCTTTCAGAGAAAGGAGCTAACCTGTCTTGCTTGAAAGAAGACATGCCTCGACTTGCCCCATTGATTGAGGGACAAAGGTTAGTTTGCATCTCGCTGTTAGCGTTCTGATCGATTGCCTCACTTACTAGCAGGCAGTCTTGAATCAATTCCTATCCTCGATAGTTGAACCAACTCTCACTTCAACTGAATAGTCAGGCCCAGTTTGAGATTGAATCATTTCCTGTGATTCAAAAGAAGGAAGCAGACCAAAGCCCTCGCATAGTGAAAGTTGCCTAAATGTGGACGTACCCAGGATTCCATTCCTACCGCAGGCCTTTTTCTTGTTATCTGTACTGGGCTCCCCACCACTGCTAGACTTAAGCTAGCTGCACCTGCCTTACCTGACCTGTTAATCAAACCTAAAGGAGGAGATAAGCTGAGAAAGGATGGCTGGCATTCATCAGTAGGTGGATCCGCCGTAGGGCTTGATTCAGCCCTACGAAGGAATACATTCTATAATAATAAGGTGTCTCTGTCCTTAGAGACAACCAGGCATCGAGTTCCATAGTTAGCTTGGCCGCGGCATTTTTACCTCATTTTGTTTGTTTGGGCTGTCGGTCAGTCTTTCTTCTCCGGGGAACCAATCTAATCTGAACTTGACTTGATAGGGCTCCAAATGGATCCCCTGGTTCTACCTCTGGATTTCCTACGAAAGAAAAAGAGCAGTAAGTAATAGAAGAAGGAGTGGTTCGGTTTGGAACCCTTTTCGAAGCTTCAGAAAGAAGATAGAGAGGTCAGGGCGGTCAGACATATCCTTAGGGCTTACCTTTATCAAACTATCAAACTGCTTAAAAGCTCTACCTCTATTAGTATTAGTTAGCTTCTTGCCCGCTCTACGACTGACAACTAGTTCCATAGCCCAGCTTCAAACTAGCTACTCGGATAGGGCAGAAACCTTACGGCAAGCCTCTGGAGAGGGCAACCCTGGACGTGGGGACTCTCTTGGGGTCTTTGCCCGTCTTGCGCTGAAGCAGCCGCATCTCATTTTGCTGTCCTACTCGTCCCTGCCGAGACCGGAATGGGTTGGAAATCAACTGGCCTTTGAAGATCACCCACTTTAACAATGCGCGATGTTGGAATGCCTTTTCCTACTGGGATTTCCATCTTCATTTTGGCCTCAACAAGATCATCCAGGTTGAATGTCTCTTCATCAATAGCTACCAG
Source organism: Panax ginseng (assembly GCA_020205605.1). Taxonomy (NCBI): domain Eukaryota; kingdom Viridiplantae; phylum Streptophyta; class Magnoliopsida; order Apiales; family Araliaceae; genus Panax; species Panax ginseng. The sequence continues at coordinate 250,381 of JAINUU010000054.1, forward strand.
GGAGCTTGACACCACTTCGCTTCAGGAAGTGGAATCCTGAACAGGCAGACCGCTGATACCAATCCATTGTCTGAGAGTCCCCAGGGAAAGCTCGCTAAAAAGAGGTCTCATTGAAACGACCATACCATATAAGAATGATTTGCATAAAGATCCGGTCAAATGGCTATTGACGGAATGAAGAATTCGGCAGATAAAAGAAGCAAGCTTTCGAGGGAAGAGAGTCTTCTTCCTTGATGGGCTGGTTACCGCGTGCTCGCCCGCTTAGATCATTATCAAGCACTACGAGAGGGTAAGGTGGATGCGCTTGGCTTTTAGACTGATTGACTAATAGAAAGATTGAAAAGGTCATGCTTGCAGACTCGAACTATACGGGTCTAAACCCTTGCCTTATCTTTAACGCGGTCTTCCAACGCCTTCCACCACTTGCACTTGGTGGTATCCTGACTTTCAGTCTATCTTGATGAAGTAACGGGGCCCCTCAACTAGTCAAATGGGAATCAGACATCTATCCTTGGCAAAGGATAGCGATTCTTGACTGTGATCTTGTTAAGGGCGCGATAATCCTAATCCACGCACATGCGCCACGAGCCTTCTTCGGCACCAAGACCCCTTAGAGATAGGAGCGAGGCACAAGAGGATGTACTGGGCCAACCATGACCCTTTTCGAGCAGCTCTTTCAACTGCCGCCTAATCTCCCTCATTGGCCAATGTCGACGTCCTGTAACGCCGTTGTTGGGTAAGACTGCTCCCTGTGTGAGTTCAATCGAGTGTGCTCCAAGCTGCTACAGGCTTTCAATCCAAATCAGCTACAGCTAAATGAAACCAAAAGCAAAGCTTGAAAGCTCAATTCCTAGTTGCTAGAGCTAAATCTAAGGCTACTACCTTAGCTGTTCTAGTAGCTCCTTTGATTTAGCGTAGGAGGGTGGAAGCTCTATAGGACAATAGCTTTGGGCTATTTGGAAGCTATGCTATATAGGAAGAGAT
>JAINUU010000054.1:261364-266364 GCA_020205605.1 Panax ginseng
GATCTATTCCCATGTTCCGATCTTTCCATTTTTTTTACCCATTTCTTGGGTAAAGTCTCCCAACTATATTTGAAAATGTATTGGTTATCCATAAAGAAAGCTTTCTTGTAGTTCCGCTTCTTGCTCTAAAAATGCAAGAAAGACTTGTCGGAAATCGCCGGTTGGTTTGTCCGACCAAGAAAGGCATGGGAGTTGTTGGGCATTGCTTGGGCCGAGTGAAGTAAAGACTGGCTGCCTAGAAACTAAACAATAAACATGAAAACTTCCCTCTTAACATCACTAAGAAACAGTTTTTATACTTTTTCTTTCATTCTCGATTTGAGACTGACGTTCTCAAGAACATATTAAAGCACTCCCTTGGAGTCCCTGTAAAAGAGACTCTTTCTGCCATATCGTTGGTTGTGCTTTTTGATCGTGCGCAGCTTTTCCAGACCTCTTCTTCGAGCATTTCGACGATTCGTTGAATCTTATTAGGTGAGGGTACCCTCATATGTTCGGATTTTCGTAAGTCGATAATAAGGTCAGCTACCTTATTTTCCAATGAGGTGAGCCTTCGCATATGTGAGGCCTTGTTAGCTTAGCTCCACCTGTTGGCGCCGGTTGCTCCTGCTGCTCCAACTCCCTCCAGATGTCCTCTTGGTTGACCTCAGCAGCTTGGATTTCAAACAAAGGAGGAACAGGCTCCTGAGCTAGTGGTAGTGGCTCCTTCCGGCACCGGGGGGCTTTCACCACTGCAAATTGTTCCTTTCCTGCATTCATTAAAGAGTTAAGTTACCGGTACTCCATCCACAGTGCTGTCTACGGATCCTTCCCGGATTCAAGTTAGTCTTAGTCTCCCTAGCGGCTTAGTCACAAGCTCCCTGCCCCTTTTTTTTTATAGCTTATAGTAGAAGTCAGGAGTGCAAGTCTAGTTGTCACGAGCAAGGACTTCTGTCTTTCAATAGAATAAGCATTCTCGAGTGCAGTCCAGCGATTCTTTTAGGGCTATTAGCCCTACCCTAATCAGTCAACGGTAGCCGACACCGGTTTAGTTACCATAGCCCTAGTCTTTTAGCGGACTCAAGGTTACTTCTAACCCGGAGTTCCTCAGAGCACACAATAAAGAGTGTCGTTGGCGACTCTGGTTTCGGGTTAATCTCAATAGTCTGATAGCGTATGTCAGGTAGTTACAAGTGAGATAGATGTAACTAACCTCTAAAACTAAGCCAAGGCCCGCCGATTGAAGGGTAACAGAAGGTAACCGGTTAGCGAGCGGTGTCGGTAGGCGAAACAGTGCCTTTGTCGGCTTAGAAACAATTCCCTCGATAAGCGCTGGTGAAAGGGCTAAGCTCCATTCCCGAGAAAAGCAAGCGCTATAGAAAGAATAGCTTTAAAGCCACGTTTAGAATGGGGATTCCAACTCAGCACCTTTTGAGAAGAATTGCTCTTTGGAAAGCACAGTACGATGAAAGTTGTAAGCTGTAGGAACGAGATTCTTAATGTTCATAGAAAGTTTTATACTAATTGTGGAAATTGACTTTTATTCTGAGTGCGCAGAATGGTGCTTTGCGGTATGGGTCTTCAAAAGGAACCAGGAACGGGGCAAAGACATCCTAAGAAGTCTGCCTATGGACTCTACCTCGAGCGACCTTCCCTTATTTAGGACAATAGAAAGACAAGGCTTTGACGACGAATGGCAAGAATGTTTACCTATGGCATTAAGATCTCAATACGAGATTCAGAACAAACCTCACTGCAGTGGCTTGTAGACTTTCTGCCTCAAGCTCTTTCTTGCACTCAAGGGCGGTTCGGTTAAGATTAAGAGTTATTCAAAATATCCTTGGATTTGGAAATGAGAAACTACAGCCCTTGCTCCAAGATCTCAGTTTGTTTTCGCCAGAGACCTCTTTATCTTAACGAAAAGAGAGCTTTGAGGTCCTAATCCCTTTCTTTTTTCCAGCTTGTGTGCTAGAGTAAGGATAAGTTTACCCTAAAAAAGCCCTGTATGAGTAAGAAAAAGGATTCGAAGTCAACTTGAAAAGCAAAGGAGTCAGGTGATAGAGTTACCTTGGTTCTGTAAGCACCTCTTTATATCTATATTTCATACTCGTGCCCTTTCTTGTAGTAGTCAGTCCACGTTCTAATCCCTTTGAAAGAGCTAGAGATTTGAATAAGCCTCTAAACCCATGCCAGCAACTAGTTATTAGCAAACAGCTAATCCATTCTTTAAGCCAGCGTTGTATGACCCATTCCCGGGTGCCATCGTCAGCCTTTTTCTAGAGTAAGGAAGTGAGAGATCATAAAGATATAGAAAGAATATAGAAGTCCCCGCGTTGTACTGTAGAAGTCAGCCCACCAGCAAGGAGTAGTGAAAATGAATTCCAACGGGATAAATAAAATAAGGAAGGTTCTTTTAAGCTAAACCAGCGCTGACGAACCGGCTAATCCAGTATACCCAGCGTAGTAAGCTAACCCTGTAAGCAGACTAGTAATCCAACCCTAAAACCAGGTTCTATCAAACCTGACTATTTCATCCCAGGGTTCTCGTTCGTTAGTCTTGTATCCGTAAGCAGTAAATAAAGCAAGGATAGAAGAAGGATGGGAGAGTCATCCCGCCTCTAACGCTCTAACCTCTAAGCCAGTAATGAGTCGGATAGAAAGAAAGTCCGTAAGGGCGTAGCGGTAAGCCGGGTTCTATTTTGTTAAAGTCCCGCGGCGGTCAGGGAATCCTAAGTAAGCTAGAGTAAGCGTGGGATATTCAGCTAACCTGCCAACCTGCTAGCCAGCTAATCCGCCAGCAAAGAGTTAGCCATTGAGTCAGTCATTCCCGGGGGAGGAAGGTTATAGAATAATGAATGTGATATGAGACAAAGCCTGCTAGAGGAAAGAATAAAGGAAAGTCTAAGCGACTCTAACATACCAAAAGGCTTCAACTAGAAGAGAAGGAAAGAAGTCACTCATAGCATAGCTGACTATTCTTCTATCATTGGAGTGTGGTACACGTGTACAATCCTATTCCATATTCTTAGTAGCAGGGCATCTTTTTCGTTCATTCCTCCTTAGCCGGAGGGCACTCTTTCCCGTCGCTTGAGAGCTTTCAGTTTTAGAAGGTGATCCATAATCCATGGAATTCGATGCAGCTTCGAAGATGCTCTTTCCCTAACGAGTCCCCTATACATCCTGATCGCTCTAGGCTGTCTTGTAAGACTTCCCCACATAGTCACAAGGATCCACTAAGCCTTCCAACGAGTTGGGGATTCACCCTCCTGGAACAATCTTTCTAGGTTTACAAAAGAAATCCTCAACCATAAAAGGAATGATTTGTGAAAGGGAGCGTTTAGTAAGGTCAGGAATCCTAAACAGAAGGAGCGGGGAAAGGGAAGTGGAAGTGGGTCCCTTTCGCTTTCTTTCAGTTTAGGTCGATCAGAAGGCGCTGAACTACTTTTTAGGGTCTGATTCTTCTAAGGAAGATAAGTAGGCAATTCGGCAACCCGGATGCGACTCTGAAGATATTGCAGAATTTACTTTTGAATATATAACTTGGCGCAAAACTGAAGCAGCAGCCTTTGTATCTATGAAAGTTCGGTACCGCCTGTTGATCATAAGAATGTTTTCGGTCTGTCGTCTTTCCATTCCTTCACTCAAGAACTAAAGGTAAAAACATCAAGCAAAGGTTGCTTGCTCCATACCATAACATAAGTGGTTGATGGCGGTTTTACGCCGTCTCCCTACTGATGGCATATTCGACCAATTAAGACCTTTATACCGTTTAGTCGGTTTTCAGGAGTCTTATTGTTTCTATTTAAAGTTAGCAAACCGATAGATGGCCTCGGTCATTTCAATTACATATGCTTGGATTAATGTTTGGTTATTCTAGGGCCGAATCCGTTGTGGGTTCGTGTCTTGGTGATAGCGTCTTCTCTACTTACCTCCATTAGTCAAGAGGAGTAGTAGTGTTGACTTTGTCACAGGACAGCCTTTTGAATACCTGGCTTCCTGGCCACTCTTTCCCTTTAAGTCATCACTTTGTTGTGTGTCTGGCGGCAGAACTGGTTTATCCAGGAGTAGTAACCCCATTATGAAATTATGCAATCTTGGGTGATGATATATTCATCTTGGACTCGCTAGTTGCTGCCAAATATCGCGAGTTGTTGGACGACCTTGGTGTTCTATATCACCAATGAAGTCTTTTCTCTCGAATTGGCGCTCTTGAGTTTGCAAAACGATTCTGGGTCCGCGGAGGAAATATATATATTGAACCTATTTATCTCCGTTTAGCTCTCTTGACTCGTTCACCCTTTGGTCTAGTTGTTTCGGGCTTAAGTATGGAGTGAAACGTTTCTCCACACTGGCTCGTTTAGGCGGCGCAGGCTATAGGGTAGCAGGCTCGTGTGGTCGGAAGTTATCCTGACGCCGGGAGCGGATTCGCGCGAAAGAGCTGCTATTCCGGCCCGATTTCTTGGCCCTGTCATTGTAGTAGCCGAGGCCTTTCGCAAGTAAAACGCATATTCAGGCCTTGGTGGTTCCACCAAACTAGAATGGTGGTTCGTTTTGAGGCGATCGTTGATATTTTCGTTTCAATCGGTGCTCATATAAATCTCTTCCCAGCAGCTGCTTATGGATAATGCTTCTTTGATCGGTACTTAACTCAGTTCATTTTGAACCCAATAAACAAGACAATACTTAACTAAAGGGTACCATCGTAAGCTTATCGGTGGGGTCCAGAGCTATAGAAGAAGCGCCCGTGTCACTGCGAGTCAGTGGAAGGTTGGGAGTTGGCTAAACCAGGTTAACGAGTAAAGCGAAAAGCTTACTTACCGGATGGCTAACCAGACAGTCGTACCAGTAGTAAGAAAGCCGCAAGCGAGAATCTTACCCGGATCAAAACAAACCTGCCTAAAAGATATAAAAAACTTACTCGACCAGTAAATGCCCGAATAGAAAGTCAAGCATCATCTCCGACGCGGGCCAGAGGCGTCAGGGTTTAGCCTCATTTTTCAATCAAGTGGGGCTCGTCTGGG
>JAINUU010000054.1:271364-283864 GCA_020205605.1 Panax ginseng
AGCATCCAAAGTCTCACGATCACAGGTGAAGCTGGGCTACATCCTTTACCGGGCATCCATTCATTCAAATGTCCTATCACCAGGCACCTGAACTACCTCGATCCGAGACGCCCAATTCCTCCTTCCGACCTGGCTAGCCGCACAACTTATACTGGTATGGCTGGTCCGGAAATGCCAATTGATTCGGTACGATCTGGTGGATTCTTTCCCCTTGATTCCACCTCTACTTCCACGGCGGAGTCAATCAATCTATCGAAGCGACTCACACTCATCCCTTGGCGCCTCTCCTATTCGTGCAAAGGGGCGGCTACTGTGAGATGTTCCAATTCGTTATCCCGTCAATAGCTGCTTGCTCTGGCTGGGTTATTTCCTTCCTGCCGAAGCGTACCTTCCATTCTTCATCAATAACCAAGCACTAGCACGGAGATCCAATGCGACCCGCTTCCTTCACTTTCAAGGAGACTCGCTGCTGTGCTTGAAGCGCTATTGCTTATCCCAAAACGTCAACTCGGGTGGGCTAGCCACATTAGTTGCACTGTTGGCAGGTCCGGGAGTCGTCATTAAATTCCTTATCCCTGAGCAGGGCGAATGATCTCTTTGACAAGGTATCCGAAAGACCTTGATCATAGGTGAAGCTGCTCAGCTACCTCCGGGCATCCGCCCAATGCAAAATGCAAGAAGACCCATTGCTCAGTCATAGATGAAGCTCGGCTATTTATGCGGATGGACGTACTCGGACTTCCTTTCAATTGATTGATTCGGGAAGGCACAATCCCCTTTTGTCGAGGGATATGCGTTAAGAGCATATAGCTTGGTCGGCATTTCTTCTCAATAAAGCCTGTTGTCCTGCCCGGCACAGAGCCTGTATGGAGCTCCGTATTCCTCTAGGCATTCCTTCAGGCGCAAGTCTATCGATGTTCACCTACGCAATTAGATGGGATCCCTTGCCATCAGCTACCAAGCAATAATATCTATGCGATCCATCCGTCCGTCTGCCCCTAGGCACGGTAGTTCTATGCCGCATACAGGAGTCACCTAGTGAGCCTAGTCGAATCAGAATCATCATAGAGAAAGAATACTTTTCGAAAGATTCTAAAATTACATAAGAGAAGAAAAGAAAACGAAGCTCAGACAGCATAAGATCAGCAGAAGTGGGAGAAGGGGGAATTTTCGAAGAAACGATACAATCAATACATTTCTCTCCCTCCTCTCTATATTCTCCGAGATTTCATTGGGTTACGAAGGAGCTAAGATTCGGCTAGCTTTTAGCTTGGAGTGGAGTAGCCAGGAAGAGGCACCGAGGGAAAACTCGACCGGAAGATCCGCTAACCTAAGCGCCCACGAAGAGAGATTTCGAATACTGAACTAAGTAGGTAGTAGGCCTTCAACCAACCTACTTTTTTTCGTTTTTTTTTTTAAAAACAGAAAACGAAATGTAAGCTCGCTTTTTATGTTTTTCCATTCGCCGTTGAAGAAAGAAAAGACAACTGTCCGAACCTTGAAATAGATTGACTTTCTTACTGCTACGGCTATGGCTATATCATAAATGGATTGATTCATGGTATTTTCTTTTATCCGGGCGAAGCTCCATGGATTGATTCCCGTAAGAGGCAACATCACCTTTCCTGTGTTCTCAATGAGAAATCAACTAAGGCAAATAGCCGGCACATCCCAGGGTTAGGGTCAAGGGTTCGGTCGAGCACCAACTATCGTTGCCCTCATCTAGTGAGGATTTTTATAGGTAGGTATCATCCTCTTACAGTCCTACCTTCAAGTAGCTTCTTTTTTTTTAAGAAGGGTGGAGAGCTTGTCTACCCCTTTCCATTTTCAATTCCTTCTTTTCGTTTTAGTTGGAACAATCCGAATTCTCATTGTAAACGCTATCTATGTGTGGATCTCGGGGTTGCTTTTTATCCGGAAGTCGAATGGAGGTTTGTGGGGCTTGCCCTCCATCAGTTGATAAATAGAGTTCCGTCCGAGGCGTGGGTTGGGAAAGGAAGTCAAGTTTATTTAGCTCTTCCTTCTACTCGCTAGCGGGAAAGGAAGTAGATGCGTACTTAACACACACTTCACTCAGAAGTGAGAAATGGACAAGAGTCGAATCGTGGAAGAGAATGCATTCGGAAAACCCGCTTCCTTAGTGAGAGTTCCGGGTTACTGGCTTGATGTTCATTCCCAACATGGTTTAACTCCTAGTTACTACTTTGGAGGAGAGTATTTGGTATATTTAAGAGCATCATCATCTGCAGACAAAGATGAAGGGGGTCTTTCTAGCCTTTTTATTCTTGTGCCTATGTGTGCGTGTGGGTACGCCTGTATGCCTGTTCGCTTGTGTTCGTATGCCGGTGTCGGTGTCGTTGCTGTGTTCGGTCGGTACTTTCCTGTATCTTAGGAACCTTAGGATCCTTGTATGAAAAGTGTTTTTATTGAAGCCCTTCAAGAACTGTTAGTGAAAGAAGGAATTCCTGCTTAGATTAAGCCAGTACTACTTTTTATAGAGGAAGATAGGACAGTAATAGAGAGAATCAACTACTACAATACTGGCATTCATCTCTTCTATGAGCAAAACTCTTTGTATGGGCATTATTCTTTACAATAATCTTTTTTGAATCAAATCAGAATGTTGAAGCAAATTCAACATCGAGCTAGGACTATAGCTCAGTCATTCAATCACAGTAGTAAGGTATAAAAAACAGAAAACGAAATGTAAGCTCTCGCGAGAGCGAAAGCGAGAGCTAGCTCTACCTTTGCTTCTGGCTTTAATGCATGCGCTCGAACATGGACTCAATCTCGATCCACGCCTAGATTTGCCATTGAATTCGCTGCTGGAACTTAGTCAGCTACATTCTTAAACTACTGCTACCTTCCTTTCCGCTGCTTTCTCTGCTGGTGGTTCCGGAAAACCTCAATTGGTGCTTCTCACTGTTATGCTGTGGGGTAAGCTGCTCCTGCAGGCACGGGATCTTCTATTGATATAAAATTTGTGACTTATAGCTTTGCCACGAGGTCTGCTGCTAGCTTGATTTATGCCTCTATTGCTTCAACCGAGTAAACCGTTGCTCTTGCTCTTGTCTATGCTTCCTCTTTTTTCATGCAATAAAAAACCCAGGCGACCTTTGCCAAATAGAGGCTGAAAAAGCTTCTATTTATAGGCGTTGGAGGCCCTTAACCTTTTTATTAGTAAGATAGGTTGTCTTGGTTCCGTAACATGGATCATTTCAAACCTGGCTTTTCATGAATATTGAACCCCATCCACTATCTTTTAGTGCGCTGAATCATTATCCCTGTACGGATTTGAGTACGAAAGGCCCACCCTCAAAGCCTTCTTCCGAACTTGCCAACAAAAGCAGATCGGTCTCTATCAAAAAATCAAAGGCTAGAGAGAGAGAAGAGGGCTTGGGGCTACATCAACTACTACGGTATAAGGTTTTGTGGCAAAATACTCTATTATCAACACATCCTATTACGCGGCAATTACCACAGTTAGAGATGTCCTCTCTCTTAATAGCGAGAGCATCTTAATAAGTGAAGTGGTAGCAGACGGTCTTTCAGCAACAGAAACGGATTTGGTAGCATAAGTTATCCCTCTAGTGAAGCCTATTTGCAGCTTTCATCCTTCTTTTTCCTTACCAACCTTGGGGTAATTCAATGGGTGATTCAGTTCATCATACGGATTGCTTTTTAGAGCAAAAAGGATTCCACTTCGACGAAGGCTACTTTCGGAACTTCAATCATAGCCCTCAGTCACCGGGTCAAAGTCTTCTCATCCAAGATGGAGTCTGAATTTCCTGTTCTTTCCGTCATCAAGAAGTTTGTCTATCCTCTCTATCTGATATGGTAATGAAGGACGTCTTCCTTCAGACAGACTCTCGCAGCAAAGATGGAGATTGGCCTCAGTCTCTTCTTGACATGCTAGTGACTCCACAGCTACCGACCTGGAGTCGACTATGTATCCCTCTCCTGATCCCCTTTTTCTTTCGTCCTTGCCTGATTTACCTTCTTCTTCTTTCTGACACCGATATGCTTTTTTTCTGACTCATCATATTTCTTTCCATTCTTCATTCTTCTTTTATCCGCTAAATGAAAGTGAGTCAGCTTTGATCCCTGAGTGGTAGCAGTCCATTCTGAGTCATTCCCAGTCTGAAGGAATAGGGCTTGGAAGTCCCTGCTGAGCGGTCTGTCTATTGATGCACCGGATGCTTGTCCGAAAGCTTTGTTATCTCTATCTTTGAATAATTTACTCCTAGGTACTCTTCCCCAACCAATAGCTCGCTGGCCGCTATCACTTCATTCGTTCGTTTCTGTTACACTCCACTTGCTTTAGTGCTCGCCCGGTACACTCTTGGGTTGATATACAGATTGAAAACAAGGATTTCAGACAGCATGAAAGATTCCCTTGAAAAGACCTATATTAAAGCGGAAAAGAAAACTTTAGCCTCATTTGGGTCATAAACCCTCGTTTTTATGGTAGAAAGATGCCCTGTATCCAAATCTTCATCCGTAGCAAAAGGAGAATCCGCAGTTTCAGACGCAACCGGAGAATCAGCTGAAACAAGAGACGCATTGGCATCCAAAGAAGCAAGGGTGAGCTAAAACCCTGCATTCAATAATGGCATAAAAAGAAAACTATAAGGGCTTTCGGGCTTAGCACCCGAACGAAGACACGACCCGTATTCTTTTCTGTTTCCGGTTAGTCTTTTTTGTTTTTCGGAATCAGAGGAGCAGCTAAAGGGCACCTACCTATTTGCATCTGAAAAGCGGTACAGTCGTCTTACCCCCCTTGCTTTCGGGTTAGGAAAAGACTCTCACCTCACCATCTCACTTTAAATCCGAGGAAAAGTATACCATATCGAACGAAGGAAAAGCAGGCAGATAGAAGAAATAGAAGCAAAGAAACCGAGGTAACGAGTGGGTAGGAAATTAGAAAAAATTCCAACGTATTAAACAGACACTAAAGCATTCCCATCCGCATCATCAGAATAGAGGGCTGTTTTTTCGGGAAATGCAGATAGGGCATAATCAAAAAAAGAGGCCGAAGCAAAGGAATTGATTTGATTCCAGGTCGATGGGTCAGGTAGAAGAACAGCAGAAGGATTTGATTACAGTGTTCACTCTGGAAGAGCCCTTGTTTTAAAGGAAGGAAACAGGCAATAGCGCGATAGCAAAAAGAAAGCTAAGCGCGCAGAGAGAGCAGAGCAGCATATAGCGCGAAAGAGTCCAAATGCAAGAAAGGCAGAGCGCGAAGCTTGTGGTCCGTTCCTTTCCCAACTATAGTTGAACTTGCCTGAAGGAAATCTTTGATCTTCTTACCGGGAAAGAGTTTGGTTACCATAAGCGGAAGTGAAAACCTTATATCTCCGATATATAGGATAGAATGTCAGTTTAAAATCCATTTGGGTAGATAGTATGGCTTGACAATGTCGAGCTAAGACTATTACGAAGTAAACATAGGGTCTGTCTCAGCCTTTACTATGGAATCAGATTTCTAGCGACTCTATTTCCCTTGAATCCTGGTTGGCAGCAATATTTCGAGCTAGGGATCCTACAATTCCCTATGAAGCTCCCCTCCTTCAATCTATCTTCATCTTGGCTGGCAGCCTAGATTGAGCCCTGGGACTGATCTTCCTGTTGGCTTTGCTACAGCAGTACTCACAGTGTAAGGTCAGCAGGTGGCATAGCGAAATTCCTCACCGAGATGACTGGACAACCTCTCGACCAGATCGTTCCAGCGGAGCGATTAAAAGCGTCTTTGGAATGAATTCCTTTGAAGTAGTTTTAGTGCTCTAATTGAGCGAGCCGTGGATCATAAATGATGAGCGTAGCTTAATTTAGCTGATCTCACACCGAACTATAAAAAAATATGTGAGTGGTTTTATAGAGACTTAGCCCAATGGCTACCACCGGAAGTGCGCTAAGTTAGTCACAGGAAACTTCCAAGTTCTTTCTAACCTCCGACTCTATAAACTTGGATGGCTTGCTTGCTTGTTTAGCTTGCCCTCTTTGAATGTGTACAGTTCGAGCAAGCAAATGGCTAGCAGGGCCGAGGAACCACAATGAACGGGACGACATAAGTTCCACAAGAATATGACCAGAGATATATGTTCTTCTTCGTGCATGCAGGTCTGGTTCCTGAGAAAACAGATATCTATTAGCGAGTTTCGCCGTACAATATATAACCCGGAACTGGCTGAAATTAATGAATTATTACTACGGTGGCCGCCGGCTAGGCTAATAGGGCGAGCAGCGTAATGGAGTCCCTGGACGGACGACGTGAGTGAGAACCCAGACCATAGCTGTTTTAGAGACTTCTCTCGGCTTTAACGGCGATGAAAACGTTCTCCGAGAGGCATTCCTTTCTGCTTTACTGTGGTTTACCCATAACCATCAGCGGCAAGGGTTACGGAAGAGGCCAAACCAACCCAGGTATATCACAAATAGATACGGTTGGAGCAGCAGATCCTATAGAAACAAAGAAAAAGCCCGAGGCAGATCAAAACGCGTACCTAGGCGAACAATAAAGCAGCGAAGGAACAGCGCTAGGAAAAAAAGAAAGCAGCACGTAGGAGATTGGATCCATGAAAGAGGTTCCCAATCCGTTGGCCGAAGCTTGACATTGAGTTCCAAAGGAGTATCAGCAATCTTATTGTCTTGTCGGAGAGACCAGCACGAGCAATAAGATCGGAAGCATACTTAACTTGCGATAGAATATATCCCTGAGGTGAAGAGGCCACTTGATGCCGAGAAAGTCACAGTAAGACCTTCCCTGAGTTCTTACTCCCGACTCTATAGCTTGAGGTGCCCGCTTTCTTCTGCCAAACAAGAAAAATATAGAATTAATAAACCTCCGATCCTTGTTATGAGAGGCTGGCATTTTCACTGCGCTACCCGGGAAAACGAAGTCACCCCTTTCTAAGCTCTGCTAGCTAAAAAGCCCTACGCAAAGAAATGTTTTCGTTCCTTGTCTTGGTCTTGGGCCAGTCTAATTCGATGCTGCAACCAATGCTTAACACATACATTCTTTCTTAGTTGGATTGATCTCTCACTTGAGAGGACTTTCTCCTAAAGGGTTCTCCTGCTTAAGCCAAACACTCGAACAGTAGCATTGGCTGCTATGATTGAGCTGTGATATTAGCTATGGCGTTAGGTGAATCAGTCACAATAGAGGGAATTGTACTATAATTGATGCTGTTACTTAGGCTACTGCTATTCATAGTTTATTGTCAACTTCTACGATAGAAGAAAGATAAGAAGGAGGATTGAACCAAGATGCATCTTTAATAGGATAAAGAGAATCTATATTAAGGGATTTTATTATGTCGAAAGGGCGACGTCAAGCTCTTACCCAGGCAAAAACAAAAACACCAGGCGATTCAAGACGAGAAAAGCAAGAGAAACTAACTTATTAGCTTCCTTTCTTCATTTGGATGATGCTGTGGTTCCTATTGTTGACTCCGGTAGCTAAAGCTAGCTCTTTGGTAGCTGTTTCAGCTCTTCTGACTATGCTTTCTGCGGTGAACTCTTTCGACTCTTCATGGTTTGCTGTGAAAAGAATAGGTTGTTCTCCGGTGTAAAGGAAGAGCTGCTAGTAAGAAGTGAGGGAAGGAACCCTAGGGTATGACATCAACATAAAGTAAAGAACTCTTAGCTGTGACCCAGAAAGGTAAGCGAGGAGGAGATTAAACGCTTGCTTGATCAGACAAAACAAGCCCTTAATAAATAGAGTTGTACAGGCCAAGGCAATAAAAAGACCAAGCGCAAGGCAAAAGGCAGTAAATAAAAGCTCTTCCTGATTCAAGTCTTGGAGGAAGGGCGGATCTTTCATCGATAGCTATTCATTTAAGTCTTCGGGTAGCATTGCTTTGTTTGGCATCGGTCTATCGTAGTCCCCATGGCACCGCTAGATAAGAGGTTCGAATCTAAATCATGACAGTAGCGGAAGTAGACACCAAAAGGAAATTCCAAGGATCAAAGGCACTGGGTTTATGACTAACCCTCCTCGGAGGGTCGGGCGATTAAAGAATGCAACTCCTGGGCTTCCGGGGCAAGGACTACTATGTCCACTCAAAAGCTCTCATTCTCGGCCAAGTCCGAAAGCGCACTCCAAGAGCCTTTATATGCCTGCCAGCCGTTATATGCTTCAAAGCCGTTCAGTAAGCTCTTCCTACTGCTAACTGATCCCCTAACCCATAAGGGTCTTCCAGATCCCCTACTGACCTTCTATCGCCTACCTCTTCAAGGGTAGGGCCGAGAAGGTAATCGAGGAAGGCCTGTCATGAGAGAGCAAAGCAAGGGAGTCAGTCATAGCCAGCGAGTAGGGCAACAAGAGAGGTTGCAACTCTTTCAGTTACGGGGACATGTAAGCTATAAGGTGTTTCAGTTTCCTCTGTCAGCTGCGAGTACGATCTTCTGCTAGTTCTTTGATAAAGAATCTCCTTGTTCTTGTTATAGCTTCTTTCTACCAGTATTAGTAGTCTGCTCCATGGACCCTTTAGTTCGAGCCGTTTGTGACTATTCCTTAGAACACGAAGGCTGGAATGCGAGAGAAAAGCAGGAAGCCCTCGGGCACTCACTCTCCCCTGAGCTTGAAATAGAGAAGTTAGGCTGGGTGTCAAAGGACTCCACCTGGCGTAATATAAAAATGGCAAAATAACATCTGCCTTGAACTGAAGGCTGCCCAGACACCGAATTCACCTGGGGAAACCTTAGGAAAGCTGCCTTCTTTGGAAACGGGGAAGGAAGACGTCAGTAAACCGAACTGGTAACTGAGTTCACCGATGCCACAACGAATGCGCAATTACCCAACGTTAAGGCACCGATGGAATCTGGTTCAGCGTACGTCCTCGGCGACTGCAAGACTTGGAGCATGAAGTTTCTGGGAACTCTTCCGTAAAGGATACGAAGGATAAAAGAAGAATATAAGAAGAGAGCAAAGAGGCAATGGTCGTTCTCACCACCCTTGAATCCTTCCTCAACTAGCAGTCTGACCGCACATGGTTCCATTTGGTCCACTACTCATACTCACTTAGATTCGTTTATCAGAAGTGGGTGGGGCAGAATCGGCTATCTCCCCAGCAACGCTTCGGCGGACTCCTTATTCTGTGAAATTGATTCACTTTTGTTTGTCAGTGTAACGTCTCGTCTCATCCGAATAGCTGGATAGCGAGAGAAAGACTTGTAGGAAGGATGCCATGTCTGAGGAGATGAAAGCTCTTCAGAAGAAAGCTAGAGCTCAGAAGACAGTCCCACCCAAAGAGCGGTGGAAAGCCAAGGAAGAAGAGGAAAGAAGTGCAAGACTCCTTACATGATGCAGGCAAAGCTTTCCAAGCTAGGGCTAAAGACAGTAGAAGATGAGTACTTTCTTTCATTAAACTTTCTACATGGGTCACATGGGCCAGAAGGGACTTTATTTTCTAGCCATCCTAGCGGGAATGAAAGGTGGGCCCTTAAAGTCCAGCCTTAGCACCTCCCCTCGCTCTTCAACAATTCTGTGTGTTAAGCTTCTCGATCCTAAGTCAAGATAAAGAGTTTATGACTAAACCTCTGGAGCTTTAGAAAAGGATTTAACATTACGATTCTCGAGTAAGAGGTCCTCCAACTGAGACTCCAAGTGTAACGACTTTCTTTCCTCTGGTCTCTGAAGCAGCTCATTCTCGATCTCGCAACTTGGTCATAGAAGCTTATTCCAGATTCAGGATTTCATCCTTTGATGATGAACTGACCAAAGAAAGCTCAGGATCAACAGGCCTTCCTCGATTACCTTTCGAGAACAATGAGTAGAAGAAAGGTCTTTGCCTTCGAAGAACCGGTCACGCAAGGCAAGAGGTGATGGAGCGTAGCAGTTCAAAGATCCAATCCCAGTTGGCTAGTTTACAGTGATAAACCTCGCCTAACACAAAGGTTGTTCTTTTCGGGAGTTAGCTGCCGCACCTTGTTGTTGCTGAGCTAGTGCCCGGAACCCGACTATAGTACTGGAGAAAAGAGTTGCTTGTTTTTTCCTTTTAGTTTCTATAGCATTCCTGTTCTCAGTAATCCCAACTGTAGCGACAAAGCAAGAGGTGATGTAGCTGAGCTGTCTGTTTTTCCTTGAGCGATACTTTCTTGTTTTTTATACCCTTAAAAAGAAAGGGAAGCGTTAGGAAGTCCTTGGAGGAGAAAGGTCTTTTCGAAGACCTTCCTTGGCATAATCTTCGAACGGGAAAGTGGGCTGGCTATCGCCCTTGTTTCATCCTTTATTGACCCCTTTATTAGATTCTTGTCCGGGGTTGGACTGAGACTGAGTTGGGCAAGGGCCTTTACTTTACTATCTTTTCTTTTGACACGTACGATGTGTAGCCTTTCCATCCTCAATGCCCTATTTGGAATGACAATATGTATGATGTTACTCTCACCTTCCTGTCTGCATCCCCTTCTTTTCTTGCTCCTGGCAGCCTTGAACTTTGCTTGATAGAGTTGTTTTTAGCTATTCAATGAAACCCGTCCGCCAATCAATCTCCTACTTTTTTTTGATAAGCCTATCGATCTGAGAGCACTGGCTGGGATTCTCTTGTGGTATGCCTTGGGGATAAAGAGATGCTATCTCGTCTTACGGTCTTATAGCACCTGATCTCTGGCCGAGCCTTTGTTACACGAGTTTGAGCTTTCCCACCGGAAATGCCTTTCTTTGGCACAGGTTTGTGTTTTTAGGATGCCTTTGTTCGGCCTCTTGGCTTGGTTGGGACTTCACCCTGTAAGGAGTTTCTATATGGGCATCCTTCAAGCTTTGATTGGGATCCCTGTAACAAGAAAAGAACAATATGAAGATAAAGCCTTAATGCTCCACCCCGGACTTAGTAAGATCAGGATCCAAGCAGTAGATGTCCCAGTGACGTCAACTCAAGAAACATTCGAGGGGGTCTTCACGCTGCACCCTAACACTCTACTTTTTTTTCTGTTGCTTGCCACAATCCTTTCTTTGGTTCCAGCGGTTCAAACTCGATAGAGCGGTCGCTAGCGAGTCCCGTCCCAAGCGAATGAAGGAAGCACGGACAATAGACTGGGGAGGATATCTCATACTAAATACTAAAGAAAGAGCTCTCTCTTATGCAATAGTAAGCATCACAGTAGCAATCGTAGGGCGCAAACGTTTGGTTTAGTCTTAGGCCCAATTCAGCATTAATCGGGTATTTTAAGCTAAGCGTATTGTTGTAACAAGGCCAGGAATTCTTCATAGAGTTGGTGTGCTTTTTAAGGAGAAGTGGGTATGTCTTATGAGGGTAGCTCTAGTAGAAGTAAGTTCTTTCCCACCTGGGTGGGGGAATCCGAAAAGACAATGGCCGATTCAGGTTAACAAAGGAATTCGTAAGCCCGCAGCGACCGAAGCAGTATTGGCCTCCTATCCTGTAAGGAAAGGCCCGCTATCCAACTTATTTCCATCAATGACTGCCGTCTTGTACTGATGTTTTTAGTAGGTTAGTGATTGGTTTTTTTTTCCTCTGCTTTTATATCCGTCCCCCTTATCCGCTGCAGTGGGATCAACAAGGACTTAGCGACCAAACCAGCTCCTGCTTCAGTCTATGTCTCCACCACACCTCTTCCCTAATCTTCTCCGGTTCCCGGCACAGGAACATTCTTTGATGGAATACTTGGACTTGTATTGAAAAGGTGAGAGGGAGATCATGAAACGAGGCATAAGATCTTTCCGGATTTCACCTATTCATTTTGATTGAATGAAGAAGACTTGCTAAAGGGAGCGATCCTCCTGTCTCTCTTCTGGCTTTGTAAACTGAGATTGATTGAGAGAAAAGGGCTGGGCCAATCCTTGATCCAAAGCTTCACTTCTTGCTTTGCAGGGGAAGAGCTAGCTTCCATTTGCAGAATACATGGACCTTGCCAGAGACCAGAGCAATAGCTCAGATAGCGTTCGTGCCTCCAACCCCTGAGTCACTTCCTTCCGGTCGGGTGAAGTCACATCTTCTAGCTAGGTACAATAAGTCCTTTAAGGAGAGTTGATGAACTCAGTCATATACCCCCAGCTCAAATTCTGCCTCTCCGATCTAAGAGCATCTTCGAACTTCTCCGAATCCGTCTTTGTCGATCGTCTTGTCCCTCTCCTTCTTAGCTTAGTCGGGCTAGGAACCGACTTTCCGGCTTAGCTTAGTCTGGCAAAGAGCTTCCTTTCTTGGTCGAGGGGTTGGGTTCATCCCTTGAAGTGGAGTTACTCTCCTACCCAATGAAACCCGATTTATGTCACCTCCCAGGACGAAGTTAAACAGAGAAATTAGGGTGCTGAGGACAATCCATGAACCCATCGTTCATCAAGCGCTTCGCTGACATAAGTTGAGACCGAAAACCTCAGACCGATTGATCTAGGAACCTTTACCCGACAGACCAAACAAGGGATTCGCGCCTGCCACTGTACCTATCAACCGAAGCCCTCTGGCCCTAGGGAAGATATTTAACAAAGAAATCGTTTTAGAGATTGCCGTAAACAGGAACGCTTTACTTTTTAATTATGTACTATA
>JAINUU010000054.1:314956-318927 GCA_020205605.1 Panax ginseng
TTTAGAACCAATAGTTCATTATCTAATGGATCTTTCCGTTCTAATACTCTATCCGAGAGTTATCAGTATTTATCAAATCTATTCCTATCTAACGGAACGCTATTGGATCAAATGACAAAGACATTGTTGAGAAAAAGATGGCTTTTCCGGATGAAATGAAATGGGATTCATGGAACAGGAGAAAGATTTCCATTCCTTAGCAGGAAAGACATGTGGCCATGAAAGAGGGATTAATGGAACAGAATTGACTGGGTGGTAGAGTCGTGGAAACGCTTGTTTCTTCCATATTTTTGACCTTAGCTCCATGGAACAATATGCTACTGCTGAAACACGGAAGAATTGAAATCTTAGATCAAAACACTCTGTATGGATGGTATGAACTGCCTAAACAAGAATTCTTGAACAGCGAACAACCAGTTCATATATTCACGACCAAGAAAAGAAGTACTGATTTCGGATAGGCCCTGAAAGCGAAGGAAGGCTGGAATGCCAACAGGCGTCTATTATTGAATTCACCTGACCCGACAGTACCCATTTTGGGAACGTCCAGTGCCAAAGTCACTGAATGGGTAAATCGCCAATCCCTAAAACGGACTATGTAATGTACTTTATCTGCTGGGTTACGGGCGGGCATTTTACCAGAGGTTTCTAATCTACCCCTGTGTGATTCCTGTTGAAGCATATACTGGGGTGGGTTGGGTGCAGGGCGGACGATTTTAAAGCAGACCCCATTCATTAGATAGAGAAGATCACCAAGATTTAGTGATCCGCTGCCGAACTTATTCAAATTCCAAGAGCTCGGGCAGAAAGAGGGTCTTCGAATGAAAGTAGTAAGTCGATCGATCCAATAGAAGCGAGCAGCAGAGTCGCTTACACCTTGCTAATGACATAAGTAAAGACATCAGCTTCAAAGCCCCTAGATAGTAAAACGTAAGAGGAAGGTGACTAAGCAAGTATGCTACTATTCGCACCCCAACCTAAAACCTACTACTGAAATCCTACTAAGGGCGGGCATTCTGATCAGCAACTCACTCTCTGGAGAATTGCATTGCCGCCGCATATAGCATGGGGAATCAGGTTAGCACCCACATTTAGGAATAAAAGAAAGAAGGGTTTGAAGTGCAAGAAGGCCCAGCTGTAAGTACTTCCCTGGTATCCAACAAAAAGCGAACTTTGGTTTCATTCCTTTGCTCTAAGTATACACCTTGACAGCCAGTGATTACGGACAAAGAAGTAGATGCTCAAGCCCGCAATAGAAAGAGTTTGGGGAGCCCCTGACGGAACGGAATGAAACTTAAGTGGAACCTCCTTCTTTAGTGCCAACCTGGGGATCCAATAGAGATGCCCCTGTCAAGTGACTCCAATCGTATCTGAATCTGTTTTAATGACAGAAGGGTAACCCCAAAGACAAGTAGTTTGCTGTGTTGAACGTAACTATAGGTTCTCCACCTTGAACTGAATGTCCGATCCCTGCTTCAAAGGCTCTTCTAAGAGATCGACGCGAAACCTAACCCACCTACCCACTCATCAATCACGGTGTTCCGCTGACTTGCACTGATAGACCCTCATTGTATTGGAATTAGGCGCCCATCTTTTGACTGTTGTCAACTAATCTCTTCAATGTTCGATTCTACTCTATGTTAGAACATTTCTGTGAATGCTATTCTGATCTAAGTGGTCCTATTCTGTGTCCCGTGCTAGGAAGCATTACTCCTCTTTTCATTCCAAATTCAAGAATACGACCGATACGATTGATTGGTCTGTGCGCCTCTTATTACTTTTTTGTATCCCCTGTTCTTCGGATACAATTCGATCCTTCTACGGCCAAATCTCAATTTGTGGAAAGCCTTCGATGGCTTCCTTATGAAAACATCCATTTTATTTGGGTATAGACGGTATCTCTTTATTCTTCGTGATATTGACCACATTTCTGATCCCTATTTGCATTTCAGTGGGTTGGTCTGGTATGAGAAGTTATGGGAAAGAGTATATTACAGCATCTCTAATTCGTGAATTTCTAATGATCGCCGTGTTCCGCATGCTGGATCCTCTACTATTCTATGTTCTTCCCTGAAAGCGTGCCAATCCTGATGTTGTGCGGAGCTGAGCATCTTCTATTCGCTGATAAAGCTTTTCCTCTGCAGGGGCCTTTGTGCAGTAAAACTCTACGGGCGGTCGTCCGTCGTCGTAAAGTAGTCCCCGCGAAGCTTTCGGGAAGAGGGGTAGTCTTGTGTGTAAGCATAGCATTTCTGGTCGAACCCGCCCAACCCAACTAAGACGAACCGAACCTGACAGACACATCTTTTTCCTTTGGGAGGGTACCTGAGTAGTGGGTACTTGTAGGACCTCGACCCGCCTACTCTGGGTCTTGTATGGATATGCAGGAAGGGGTGCCCTAGGTGTGTGTAGGGGTTGTGTTTGTTCGCGAGAATGGATTCCTCGTCAAGTCAGTTTGGGGGTGTGGACACACTTGCGCGAATTCGGGTAACGGCTACAAGGGAGAAATAGAAAGGAAACTGTACCTGACCAGGGATGGACGTAAACTCGTAAGCTACTGAGGGTAGGGATAATCGTCCAGGTCTTATTGTGAAAGAAAAGCCGCCCCGCCACAGCAGGCGGGTTGCTTCCTCTGTCGTCACCGGGGAGCTCTTGGCGAGGAGACCTTAGGATAAGTTACAAAACAAAGGGGGGAGGATCGACCTGTTCAGTAGAATTCCGAAGAAAGACTGTTGGCAGCAGGTGGAGACATTTCTTTGGCCCCTTCAAAAGGAAATGCGGGCAGGGTAGAGCTCTGGCAGAGGGTCTGAGAATAGGGTAGGGTCCTGTCCTTAAGATTCAGATAAGAAAAGAGTTCCAAACCTTTATGCATGCACCTCCGTACAAGTGCTGCGTACAAGTTCCGGCCAGAATGATTGGGAAAGATCAAACCAATTTGAACTGCTCACATCACAGTAGTAGTAGCGTAAAGGCCGTAAGTAGGGGGGCGGCCATAACATAAGGCTATTATTATTACACCTCTCTCTATCTATAGATAGAGAGAGATAGATCCGCTGCTTGAGCAACCTGACTGTGCGTTACATGTGCTCTACAGGCTGCACTCCATCTTTTTCTTCCCAACGAGCTGAGCCCTTTTTCCTTTTTTTTTATTTGGAAGACGGGCGTTGTGTTCGGTCTCGAAAGGCATGGTTTTCAGTATGTCTCCAGATAGGGCCCCCACTAGTCCGGCTAGCTAGTGAGCGGTTCTTTCGGGCGGGAAGCGGGCTGGCCCTACGGGCGGGCATCTCCTGCAACGCAAGCAGCATTGTTCGCCACCACCCGAGAAGCAAAGGATCTGAAAGTCCAGGCTGAAAATACATGCATAGATAGTGGTCTAATGACAAGGCTGACGACGGAAGCTCGGGACGGAGCCGTATGATGCGGAAGTCTCACGTACGGTTCCCTGAGAAGGGAGTGGCTACCTACTGAGCTTCGACCAACCACCACCGGTCAATTCCGCTTTGGGGCCACCCCTTACTCTACCATTATTATAGGGGTATGGGGTTCGAGACAAAGAAAGATCAAGGCAGCATATCAGTTTTTCCTTTATACTTTACTTGGATCTGTTTTTATGCTATTAGCTATTCTGTTGATTCTTCTCCAAACAGGAACCACTGATTTACAAATATCATTAACCACAGAATTTAGTGAGCGGCGCCAAATCTTTCTATGGATTGCTTCTTTTCGCCTCTTTCGCCGTCAAGGTGCCTATGGTACCAGTTCATATTTGGTCACCCGAAGCTCATGTAGAGGCACCTATACGGCAGGATCCGTCATCTTGGCAGGAATTCCTTTAAAATTGGGAACCTACGGGTTTTTAAGATTTTCAATACCCATGTTTCCCGAAGCGACACTTTGTTCCACTCCTTTCATTTATACTCCAAGCGCGATTGCTATAATATATACTTCCTCGACCACTTTAAGACAGATCGATC
>JAINUU010000054.1:319133-331633 GCA_020205605.1 Panax ginseng
AGCAAAACACTGCCGTCTGTTCCAAAAACAAAAGCTCCTTAGCGCCCCGGGACGGAGTGGGGACGGCCCTACGCGCAGGCAACAGCAGCACCGGCTCTACGAAGTCAGAATCGAATCTTTCTGTTGGCTTTCCAACTTTCTTCAATTAGGGAATAAGAATTCAAGGGCGTGAAGCGAGCGCTTCTAGCTGCTTCGCCTGCTTCTTTTATGGCGGCTATGTTGGCGTGGCGGAAATGAACGAAAAGCGAGATGAACGTGCTTTTTTCAAATCGATTGATAGAGAGCCTGATCTGTTCTGATAGATCGAAAGATATAGAGAGGAAATCTATCAAGAAGAAGGGGAAATCTCCTATTTATATCTATTGATGAGACAACTATCTATTCTTGATCCATCAGAAAGAAATCGATATGTATCTGATGGAGTCTACATCCCACGTAGAGCGCCCAAGCGCTTTTTGGGCCAGCTCAGTTCTCTTATCCATCGGTCCAATGCAATGCACTGGGCTCATCTCATGGAGGGAAAAGCCAAATGGAGTTGTCTTGTTCGCCGCCTCGACGCATTCCCTTCTCTCCCCGGCATCGTCCCACACAGAAAGAAAGAGCGCAGAGCCCCGGCCCGACCTGTAGGTCCGCTAACGTAAAGCGAGGAGTTGAGCCTGAACTGGCGAACTGAAGTCACTTTCGGAACCATACTTCCTACAGCTAACATGTGTCCAGTCCAGCGGAACGCGCAGCGCAAACGAACGTGAGCTGCTATACCGAATCCCCCGCTGGCCATCGGGGACCGAGGGAAGGCCATGATCTGCAGGGGAACGGATCACCATTCTTCCATTGGGGACAGGTGCACGAACGACAACCCAAACGTCACACATCCGCCGCCTACCTACCGTTTAGGTGGCACCAGCGAGATCCAGCTAAGGTAAGGAACTTCGTGTCGCGTCTGCTCCACTCCGCTGCGGTCTCATGAACTGAACTTCGTTGCCTTCCCGCGCGCGAAGCGAATGGGCGCTGTGCTGTTGGTCAGTTTCGGGGCGGGGAGCGAAGAGAGACCGGAAGAATGATTCATTTGGATCGACGAGCTTTTTCAGCCCAAAACTAAGAATCAATGGAATGTCTGTCTATCCATGAACATCTATTCTATCTATATATCTAGGGATCTCTATACATATAAAAGTTTTTATGGCATGATATGATCGTTTGTTGTAGCCGCATATCAGCTGCGCTCAATATGCGGGATTTCTGTTGATCAGATCTTTGCTTTGACGGAAGCTTTTGGACCTAGCGAAAAGGACTCTAAGCCTTCGCGCAAGCAAGCGCGAGAGAAGCAAGCAAAGTAGAAGCTTGGCCAGAAGCAAGACGAGGAAGCGGAGCTGTCGTAGAAGCGGTAGCTTCCCCGACCGACTAAAATACAACAGTCGCGACCTACTTTGATTCAAAAAGGCGAAGGGTTTGGCAACAAGCAAACGGCTTTCTATCATAGTTGCAAGGGTTCCAAACCTTAACTACTTAAGTACCAAAGGCCGCTTTCGGTTGGTTTCATAAGGGGGCTGTTCACTACAAGCTATCAGCGCTGTCTTAGATTGAACGGCAATAAGATAAGTCGACGTTCAATCTCTAAGGCGGGTTTCCGTTGAGAACGGAATAGTGTTCGTGTCCAAAGGCGAACAAAGCCCTAGCTTCTAGAGTTCACTGCTTTTCCCAGGCCGGAGAAGGGCTTATACTGCTCGCCTTTGTTTGATATGTGTTCATTCAGTACCAATACAAACTAAAACTACATCAAAGTAGAAGGGCCACTATAGAAGCTAGAAGTAGCCTATAGTAGTCGGCCCAACCAAAGCGTCACGACAACATAAAATTAGCCTTATGAATTGAATCTTAAGTAGGGGGCTTAGCCCTGCCCGCCTACCAATCAAAGAGGCTGAGAGTAAGCGTAAGCTCACCCGTAAGCTCTTCGAGCTTCCCTTCATTTGCTTCTGCGGGAGCCGCACAGCACATAGCTGGAAGTCAGAGGGCCCATACTACCTGCTCAACCCTTCGCCCGAGGGACCGTAGATCGGAAAGCGCCTTCTAAACCAACCCCATTCATCCAAAAGAGAAGGGAAGGGGCCTATGTATTTGCATGACCCCTGCAGATTGAACCCTATCTACACCCGGAGCCAATCCCCTAGCGGTCCTGCCACCACGCCGCAGAACGGGAGCTCGTGTGGAACCTTTTTTTCTGGCGTAACAGCGGTAGAACGTAACAAAATATTATGGCTGCCTAACATGGGGGGCCGGAGGTACAGTAAACTCGGCCAAAATATGACACCCGAAGGGCCCGGCACGCACAATCCTATCCTATCCGAGTCCGAGTTTACCTTGCACTTCGGACAGCCGTCCGTAGCATCATAAGGAGGACCTCCTTTCGAGGTACAAAAAGAGTACGGTATATAGGAGGTTGGTCTTTCTCAACGTGGTGTATAGCACGAAAACCTTTCGATACAAGATAGGGCCGTTCACATGAAAGAAAGAAATTCATCCTTTCTTTCTTCTTTCTTTCTAGGGGGAAAGAGGGTCTTATGGAGGGGAAAGGCTTGGGCCTACCTATCCTGATAGGACCCCATAAAGGAACGTAGTAACTCGACTAGAATAGAAAGGATCGGAACGGGAGCTGTTGAGAGGTTCCATATTGCCGAGCCGAAGGGCAGCACTTCTGTACGTCATCGTAGTATGTCACGTCGTCTCGTCCCCGCTGCATCGAAGAGTACCTATGCACTATGTTCCAGTTCACTGATAAGGAAGATAGAGTCGGGGTGGGGGTCTACGATGTGATACTAAAGTATGACTGGGGAGATACCTGCTAACTATGGGTAGAAAGCAGGAACCATTATGTAAATAATTTGGGGGTTACAGATCTCTTATACTACCATCGATCGACAGAGCGGAACGACCAGAAAAGAAGTGAAGTTAGAAAGCCGTATGATAGGTGGTAACTATCTTGTACGGTTCGGGGGTAATCGGCGTACCCGATCAGTGGGGGGATCTTTGGCTCTATCGAACATACAGGGAATTGGAGGTAGCATTCCACCGATGTCAAGTCATGGACTGGTTCCTCAGCCCTTTTTCTATGTGTTGGTGTTCTATATGACCGACATAAGACTCGACTTGTTAGATATTACGGAGGTTCAGTGAGCACCATGCCGAATCTCCCTACCATTTTCTTCTCTTCCACTTTGGCCAATATGAGTTCACCTGGTACTAGCAGCTTTATCGGGGAATTTCATCTTAGTAGGAGCTTTCCAAAGAAATAGCTTAGTAGCCACATTAGCAGCGCTTGGGATGATTTTAGGCGCGGCGTATTCCCTTTGGCTATATAATCGTGCGGTTTCTGGGAATTTAAAACCGGATTTCTCCATAAATTCTCCGATCCAAATGGCAGAGAAGTTTCCATATTTATACCTTTTCTTGTTGAGGGCGACCGTCCGTTAAACTACCAAAGAAAAAGGGTAAACCAATGTGATCATGACATTGTAGGTGCTTGCGATGGGGCGGATGCGACTTCCTCAGTTGGTTTGGGTGGCATAGCCTGTTGCAGAAGTCCCCCTTTTTCTCCATTTCTTTAGTCTTTAGGGAGCCAAAGCTTTACTTTACTAAACTAATAAATAAGGCTCGCGCAGGGGCGCTCACGTTTTTGGCGGGGCCGTATCTTGCTGGGTGGGACCGAGAGAAAGAAAGGACGGGGGCAACCGTGCATGGTACTTCTCGACCGTGTCTCCGAGGGACAGTTGAACGAGCGACTCATGAATGCTGCCGGGTCGGACGAGCCAATAACTCGAACGCGTTCGGTCTCTTTTTTGAGCAAGAATCACAGCGTTACCTTATCTTCACCATGATACGGACTCCAAGTTCTTATGGCAGAGCACGAGGAGATTGATCATCAATATGATGATGGGAATGGAAACCAGAAGCACGACTGGGGTCTTCGTGGTCTAAGATAATAAAACCATCAGTAACAGTAACGTAAGCATGAGACTTTTGGTAGTACTGGTGAACCAGATGGCTGCGGCGATGGAATCTGGGACGGAGGACTTGTAGTATCTCTCTAGATCTGGCAAAGCGAAAGACCCCCTAACATAATTCGAATGGAGGCTGACTGCTGAGCCCACTCTGACTTTCGCAGGGCGGCCCCTGTGGTTGTGAGCTGGAGCTGCCATAGCTTATGGCTAGAGCAATGGAGGGGCCCCGGCAGAGAGAAAAGTAAGGATAATCGAGCGCCTGCCTGCCAAGCGGGCGGCAGGAGCAGCGGGCAAATGCTTGGTAGGCCAACAGCCCAGTGAACGGGCGGGGCACCTGACGAAAGGGGGCACACTGAGCAAGCACGAGAAATTGGCCCTGCCCGCTTTCTTAAAAGCAAGGACCACTACGGAGGTCAAACCAAGGGCCTATGGAAGTCGGGGCCGGTCAATATTGATCAAACAATAGGGGCCGTAGCACTGACCTCTTTTTTTTATTGATTCAATACAATAGGGGAAAAGGTCGTACAGTTCCCTACCGAGACAAACTCTCAACGGATCCTCCGCGCGCTGGGCATACCTCTTCCGTGCGTCTTTCTCGTGGCGGGAACAGAACAACAGGGAAAGACCCGGCCGACCGGCCCAGGGCTCGAGGGCGAGCTTTATTTATTTCAGATAGAATGGGGAGGAATCGAAAGGCTTCCGTTCTTGGTTTGGGGGCTTTCGGGCCCCTCTCGATCTTTTTTCGTAGTTGAGAAGGGGAAGGAGTCTAAATCAATGGACATTAATGAACCATCATTGATGGACGTTGCACATGACACGATCAATTCGACTCAAGGTCCGGCGCTAATAGAAGTAGCTTACCTCCTAGTAGCGAAGGAAAGGGGCTGGGCTTTTTTCGTAGTAATAGTGGGCAGGTCTCAATCGATCTTTTCTAGGATTCCTTATCACGCCACACATGGAGATCTTTCCATTGATAGATAAGAGGGCCCCCTGAACAGACTCTTAAAGGTTACTACCTACTTTACGGAAGAGGTGTACTTTGTACCGCCCGGAGGTCATATAGATCGGAACCCGGAGCGATAAGAACGAAAGCCCTACCCACAGCTACAACTACTGGCCCTTCAAAAAAATTAGATTCTAAGGGCGCTACTGAAAGCCTTTTTTAGGTCGTGTAATGGGGAGGTGTAAGCCCCGAAAGCATTTGGTACTTCGGTAGGGCGAGCAGCCCTTAAACCAAAAAAGGGTTTGGAACCCTTCCCCTATTTCTGCATTTCATTCTCTATTTGGCCCGCTTCAAACAAAATGAGAAAAAGGGTCGGTCAATAGCATAGCTCTTTCTTTCCCCGGTCTCCTTTCGAAGGAAAGGCCCTCGCTTTCCTAATCCGGTAGGGCCGGACGGCTTTGTTTGCCCCAGCTCGGCGAATCGCATCCCCGCGCAACGACATTGTTTGTGCGCCCCTTACCGTTCTCGCTCAGTGTTTGCAACGGCTGGGAAGGCAGTCGTAGAAGGAAGCCTATCGCCACGCCGACCATCAATACGAGATTGGGCCCTTCTCAAAGATTTGATGGAATGGCCCAGCCCACCCAAGAGCGCTTATGTCATAGGGGAACTCATGGCTGGAAACAACTTATGGTTTTGATATCCCATCCGGTAGGAATAATAAGAAGAAAAGTCCAGGTTGGTTGGTGAGCCTAGTGATAGGAGACTATCTAGCTTGGTTCGGAGAGCACTTCTTGGGTGAAATTTTTTGTTGCTAAATGTTACGGCCTAAATGCTGAACTATTGACCCTACTTGTTCGGATGGGTGTTCACCCCAAAGTGTTCCTGGACCGCATGCATACATCCGTAAGTAACTTAGTGCAACATGGCAAATTTCATTGAGAGGAATCAGCAAGGAAAAGAAAACGGGTCAACATCTTAATGTGTATTTGAGAGATTGTCCTCGGGCTGAGGAGTGTCCACATGAGTTCGTTGAGGTGTCTACACAGGCCTGTGGTCCTCTTTTATATTCTGTCGAGAGTTCGGATTGCTCCACCTAAGTAGAACGAAAAAAGGAATTGAAATGAAAAGGGGGAGCCAGAAGCTTTGCTTCCGGTAGCTTGCTGACTCTCCTAGTTTAGAAGAAGCCCTTTGGCGGATTCTTTAGATCATGATAGAGTCTCGCTCAGTAAAGAGGGTTGTAGATTCTTTAGATCATGATAGAGTCCCCTTGACTTTCTATTCTATTAGTCAAGCGCCAGCGCCCTACAACTAGTATAGTATAGCAGAGCAGCCGGCTTCAAAGCTGACCTTTTCTATTAGAGAAAGGTTTGGAAACCCGTGAAAGCCCCAAATCCTTGTCCGTGTCCGGTTCCTTAGTTGACGTCAGCCTCTCCCTAACTAGCTTTTTTTTGTTAGGAAGCGAGAGCTGGCTCGACCGTTTATTTAATTTACTGAGCTATTTTTAGAAATGGTAATACTTTCTCGCGAGTGGAAATAATCTTTTAATCATATGCCCATATATGATCATGAAATGAACAAAGCCTACTTACTTGTGAGTACGCCCACTGACTGTTCACAAACACACTTCAATCACTCCCTGAGCCTAACTCCACGATAAGTGCCTAGAATCTCTATGCGAGTGCTTTCCGGGAAGGCAGGTCCGGCACCCTGCGGTGATAGAACGAAGGTATGGACTCTCAGTTCACATGCGCTACTTCGGATTTCTGGGATAGTTATTTAAACCGTCAAAGATGCAGCTTCCAATATGCTGCTCACCTAGATGCCGTGCTGGTGCATATGTTCCTGTGCTTCTACTGGCCAAACCAACCCTAACTCGTTTTGCTCTCTCTGTGCTTGTTTCGACTACTATCCTCCTTGCTCCATTCCTACGCTCTGCTCCCGCTTGTTTTCATGTACACGTGTTACCTCTTCCTTACAACCCATGACATGCCCTGCTTACTCTAATACTGGAACTGGGCTTTTACGGTCTTAGGCTGACCAGCTTCCGTGGCTGTCCTTCCTTTCCTCATTGCCACTGGACTTGCCCTTGTGGGGCAAAAAGCTCTATTTCCGAACTCGTTGGGCAGTAACTGAAGCAAGCACTTGGCTTTAGAGCCCTATCACGTAAGGGAGAAGACAGACTTCATGTGTGAAGCATATGGGTAAGAAGGAAACTCTCCGTCAGAAAGGAACTTTCCCTGAATCTTCGCTCGGTGCTTAGCTGTACAGATGCTCGCCGATTGGAATACCCTTTCTCCTATGTTTTTATTTCCGGCGAGGAGGACTTTCTAAAGTAAAGTACAAACTCTAATAACGAAACGGGCATTTTCGAGCATGTACAACCATAAAAGCAGAGACCAAAGCAAGGCTCGGCAAAACAGAAAGTATCATAATAAGAAATGGACTGATATATTGACCATACCTGTTCCAGCATTTGATAACTTTGCATTAAGGGTCCATTCATTATGAAACCTTATAAATAGACTTATATAAATCAACATCGATAGCCGAATCCAAATGAAATTTGTTATCACGGAGTGCAACAGGCAAGAAATGAAATCGAATCATTTTATGCCCACCGCGCCCTCTCTTTCAATTGAGCTGATCGCTTCGCTAGTTAGAGTTGTGCTCTTCCTGAGCGGATTGCGTGCGCCTAGAGCTGTGTTGACGGAGCTACTTCTTGCTGTGTGCCCGGTGCCCAAAGCTCCGACTATTGCTGACTTATCGGTTGATAGGATAGCAGGAAATTGTTCTGCTCCGGAAAGTAGGAGGTTGGGAAGGAAAAGGGGAGAAGCTTTTCGAGGATAGCAAGAAAAGGACATAGGTTCAAAAGAAGGGAAGTAAGAAGGTCAACACTGCTGCTCTGATCCAGACCAGGTGTCGTTGGTTGAGCCTGACCTCGCTCATTTAACTATTGCCGATACCTGTTAGTTACGCGTACTGTATACTCTCATCTCGTGTTCGATAGGGCGGCTGAGAAGCTTCTTGCTGTGCTGTCCGGTGCCCACCAAAGCACAGACTCTACTCACCCACTACTGGACTATTCTACGGGCTGGTGAGACTATTCCACTACAGATTTCTGGACAAATTGTTGACTGATTCAAGGCAGTCTGTTAAGACTGACGGTTCGGTGATCGAGCGAAGATAGACGACAACTGTAAGCTCTATTGTGCTCGCTTGTTTAGGGTAAGGGCCACTCATTCCCATTACAGTCAATCAGTCATCCCAAGAAAAGTCCTATACATAGCTAAACACCGGGCTGGTTCCTAATACGCGAAGGATTTAAACCCAATTTTTTTCTTATTTCAATCTAGAATATATTGCTCTAGCCAATGGACTGATAGGATAAGGAGGGTTCCTTTGAAAAAGAGATCTTTCTGGTGCAACTTTATATAGTATAGAAAGCGTTAGTTCAGTCAAGCTTTCCTACTAATAATAATAAAGGGAAAGGAGTTCATGATTTCAATCCTTCTTGCTCTTTCCGTTCTTATCGGGCGGTACTCTTTGCTCTTCCTGG
The DNA here is from genome assembly GCA_020205605.1 of Panax ginseng. Lineage (NCBI taxonomy): Eukaryota > Viridiplantae > Streptophyta > Magnoliopsida > Apiales > Araliaceae > Panax > Panax ginseng. The sequence goes on from JAINUU010000054.1 coordinate 327,628, forward strand.
CTTGAAGAAAGTCCTTATTTTCCGGCTAGGAAGCGGATGAGGAATCACACTCTGTTGCTGTTATGGCTAGTGCGAGTTGCTCGTAGTCCCTTACTAGTCAAGGGGCTTCAATCTATACTTTCAGTAAGCAGTTTAAGTAATAAAAGGAAAGAGAGCCGGCTAGCCCTTATAGTGGTAAACCTGAAGCAGTAGGAAGACCATGAGCGGTGAAGTTCTTTTCCCAAGCCGTCGAATAAAGGCCCAGCTGAAGGAGAGGTACTTATGGCAGAACGGGCCGATCAAAGAAGCATGCATTTACAGACAGGAATGCCATAACCTGCTCTAATAGGCCAATAAAGAAAGATATGGAATTCCAGCTGTGAAAGGAGTTGGTAGAGAATGACTAGAGGTATCTTCTCGACTCTCAGTGACTTCAATAGCTCCCTGAAAACAACAAGATAGAATGATTTTCTCGAACTGCCATGTTCTCGAGAAAGGAAGGGTAATTCCTTTACCTGTTGGCTCAACTGTTGAAGTGATTTCACCTCTCGGGCTTCCACGCCCTCAGGAGTAGCATTCCTTGGCTGAAGAGTAATGGCGATAACTTCTCTTTCATCATTGGCGTAATCACTCTAGTCTTTGCCAGTGTGAGCTGTCTTTGCAAGAGTTCAGCCTTAGTTTTCGGTTAAGTCAGAATAGGGTGAGAGCCTTCAAGGGGATAAGATTGGCTTTTTTGAAAAATTTCACTACCAAGCCAGGTTCGTTCTCTCATCTCTCTCTCTTTCCTCTATTGATCGTAGGGGCTTAGGACACTTCTAAAGAAGCCCTGCCTTTCTACTCTAGATTGAGGCTCTCGCCTTGGCAAAGTGGTTCAAGAGAGAGGAAGTCAATCAATGCAGGTAGTTAAATCAAGGCCGAGTTATAGACCTTGCTAGCCCTCCAAAACGACTCCTTTCAGAACTCTTATAGGACTAGCCCTTCTTGCTTTAGCATTAATTGAATAGTCGGAAAGGCATCCATATCCATTCCGTTAAAGCTTTTTTTCGAAAGGCCTACGTCTTTCTATCTCTTGTGCTATGAAGGGAAGGGGATTCAGCCAAATGAGCGTCCTAGCCAAGGGCAGGGGAAGCTTTTTCATAAAAGGATAGGAAGGATTAAGCAAATCTCTCTTGAACTTGACCTAGGGATGGGAGGGTAAGGAAGGAAGTTATCTAGCCCAGCCATCCTATTAGCATGACCTAAGCTTCAATCAATAGCCTAAAGCCCCTCTTCTTAGTGCAACTTCTAGGACCTATTTATTCGGGAGGAAGTCTTTAGACTCCCTCCTTCTTATGGATCCGCGTACATTCATTTTGTGGAAAGAGCGTATGTTAGGCACAGAGCAACTATCCAGGGCTATTGTCTCCTTATCCTTAATAGCCCAACCATATGACCCTCTGTATAATATATGAAATAAAAGCTTATACTAGAATGTCTTCACACAAGGAGAAACTATCCCCATGCCGAGAAGTCCTATCCCAGCCTGCCCATCCTCTTGTCAGGTTTAGAGCTTCACATCCTTCCCTGACCATATTGAATCTCACCTCTTATTATAGCTGTATGGAATGATCCCATACAGAATGTGGGCTTGGAAGAACTTCTGCCATTATTCTTGGGCATAGGATCTTTGATTGATAGTAGTAATTCAAAATAAAAGTAATTCCTCTGCCAGGGTTACATACATCCAATTTATACTTTAGAGTTTTAGAGGCTTGAGATGAGAGTCCCTACGAAAAGGAAAGGTGCTTGGCTTTCATTTCCTACCAAGCAAAACAGAAAGAATATTTCTACCTTGGCATATTGACATGCTCTCCTTTCTTTGAGGGCGAATCGGATGGAGGCAAGCATCAGGCTGCTGAAAGAAGTCTAAAAGGAATTAAAGATGTAATAATGGTGGGATTTTGGTTGAAGACTACTAGAGCACCTTCAAAAGAAGGACCTTCTGTGCAATCTCTCTCTCATCGGAAAATTTTCTTTGATAACTAGGGCCGTCCTTAGGGATGAGCTTGAGCAGTACATAGAGATCAAATCGATAGGATACCATCTCCCTTGCCCTCTGGGGCCTTACTTTATTAAGCAGTCTGAACCCAATTGATTAAATGAAGTTATGCAAGAATCTTAGATCTTAGATCCCCTGAGATCGATCTTCAAATCTAGCATAGCAGCGATGTTCTCCAAAGGCAAAGAGTACATAGAAAGTAGATAATATAGGATTCTCGAAGCGGAAAAAGAATCTTCAACCAACTGACTAATAAGGCAGAGACTGACCTCTCTCTCGATGTAGGATCTCTTTCAAGCCAAGCCCAGGAAGCAGGTTAAGATTGAAAAGTTCTGTTAGGTTCTTAGTAGCAATGGGTCCGCAATTACGAATTACTACGAAAGATGACGTAAATAAGAAGGCTTTTTTTTTTAGCTTCCTGATCCTTACTTTTAGCCCCGACACTTTCCTCTTTATCCCCTTCATCTTAGTAAAGAAAAGCCCGGTTCTCTTTGCTTTCATTTGTATTTTCTTCTTTTACTTCACATAGCTTTTCGTCTCCTTGATAGCTGGAAGTTCTCCAAAAGTATGAAAAGCTGGAGGACTTTGTACCATCCATTCCGGTGTGGTTGGATTCTGTTCAACAGCCCAAGGACTTGGAGCGCATCTTTTGTTGTTTCCATTGCTTGAAGTGATTGTTACGACCACGAAGAAACGACAAATCCCAACTACGGATATATAAGAGCCAGAACTGCTAAGGGCATTCCATCCAGCGTAAGCATCTGGATAATCTGGAATGCGACGTGGCATACCCGAAAGCCCTAAGAAATGCATGGGAAAGAAGGTCGGATTCACCCTGAAAAAGTTATCAAAAAATGGATTTGACCTAAAGTTTCAGGATATGTTCGACCAAAGATTTTACCTACCCAATAGTGAAATCCTGCAAATAAAGCAAAAAACGGCTCCCATAGAAAGTACATAATGGAAATGTGCAACCACATAATAAGTATCATGTAGAGCAAATGTTCAGCCCAGAATTTGCCGGAACTATTCCAGTGAGTCCTCCTATGGTGAACAAAAAGATGGACCCTACAGCAAATAACATGGGTGTTTTGTATTGTATCGAACCCCCCACATGGTAAGCGATCCAACTAAAGATTTTGATTCCAGTGGGGACAGCTATGATCATGGTAGCTGCGGTGAAGTAGGCACGGGTATCAACGTCTAAGCCCACAGTAAAACATATGATGAGCCCAAACAAGAGATCCAGGAACACCTATACTGATCATGGCATAAACCATGCCTAGATACCCGAAGACCGGTTTTCCTGAAAAAGTAGAAACGATATGACTTATGATACCGGATCCAGGCAGAATGGGAATATACACCTCTGGATGACCGAAGAACCGAAAGAGATGCTGGTATAATATGGGGTCTCCCTCCAGCGGGATCAGAAAAGGTTGTATTAAAGTTTCGATCGGTTAATAACATGGTAATTGCCCCTGCCAGTACCGGAAGTGATAATAAAGTGGGAATGCTGTCACTGGAACGGACCACACAAATAGGGGTGATCTATGCATAGTCATTCCAGGTCCACGCATGTTGGAGATAGTTGTTATAAAATTGATAGAACCTAAAATGGATGAAACACCAGATAGATGAGGACTAGAAATTGCTGAATCAACTGCTCCTCCAGAATGGCTGGTAATACCACTTAAGGGCGGATAGACTGTCCACCCAGTGCCGCTACCCACTTCTACTAAGGCTGGGCTTAATAGGAGCAAGAGACTTGGTGGCAACAACCAGAATGAAATATTATTTAATCGTGGAAATGCCATGTCAGGCGCACCTATCAGAATCGGAACAGACCAATTACCAGATCCGCCTATCATCGCCGGCATAACCATAAAAAAGATCATTAAAAAAGCGTGAGCCGTTATTAAAACATTATAAAGTTGATGATTCCCACCAAGAATTTGATCGCCGGGTCGCTAATTCCATACGAATCAG
>JAINUU010000054.1:336633-339133 GCA_020205605.1 Panax ginseng
TAGGTGAGGAAATGGCATGAGAGCTTGTGAGAGGCACAAGTAAGGGTGAGCTTGACCTTATGTGGACGGATTTTGTTCAGGTTGCTTTTTGACTACTAGTCTTTTTTTTTCTTCCTATGTCCGAGACCTTGCTTCCGCTATGCCTAGATATGCTACGATCGCATGGCATGAGAGAGGGCTTGTAAGTAAGTAGCATGCGGAGGTTTGGGAACCCATCATAAACACACTTTGGAGCCCAAGCAGCACTTGTGCTAGCTACTCCACCAAAGGCGTTCGAAAAAGGTGCCTGCCCTTCGGATCGCATCTACCGTGGGCTACAGGTGGGGTGGTTGGTACCAGGCAGCAACGACACTTGAACATATACCATAGCAATGAGAGCTAGCTCTTTTTCAAAACATGATACTAAATGTTAGCTATCGCGAGAGCTTGACCTGCCTTTCTTCTTCAACAGTCCGAGAGGATCTTGGACAAAGGATTACCGGCTTCTGCGAGACCATTTCTGATCTACTCATGGCGTTGCTCTATGGGTCCTTGCTTTCTCGATCAACTAACTTCGTGCTGAAGAAAGACAGTTCCTTGAAATTTTGTATTGTACCTTGAGGGTACACTGAATACCATTCAACTTAATCTCGACAAATAGAGGTCGTCAAGCAACTACATCATTCAAGTCAGGAAGCGTAAGCTTTTACGCTATTGGCATACCTTTGTGGCATACCTGGAATCTTGCCAAAATCCTATCTTATCTTAGGAAACATCTCCTCTTTGTTCTGATTCACTTGCTAAGAGCTTCTTGGGTGGGATGATGCGCATTGAACTTGACTCCACCCATAGAATAGAGGGCATAGCCCGGCGAAATAAGGTTTTACCTTAAGGACGGTTGCCATGAATGCCTAACCTACTCGCTAACTCGAGTCCAAAACTAAGGCAATAATCATTGTTCACCGACGGAAGCGAAGCAAGACGACTAGCTAGCCAACGGAGGCGTTAAGCCGCCAGAGGCCGTACGCTGACAAGCCCAATCCAACGGAAGGGAGCTTCTAACTCTGCCTGACCAAAGGAGAAGAAAGAAGAGTAGTTGAAAAGGAAGGAGCATGATCATCATCTTATGGGAACGGGATTAGCTTTAGCTAAATTTAGGAATGTTCCTGCGATCAGCCTCAAGGCTAGGTTCAGGTCCGCTACTACCGCATGGCAAAGAGAGATGCGATTCTGGATTTTCCCTAGTGAACGAGGGCGCGCTGCGCTTCTTCTTATGGATAAAGGCAGGGCGAAAGGTCTAGCCTATATGCCATCTCACACGGACCCCAGCTGAGTAATGAACCGTAGAAAGAGCGATCATCCACGCCCCCACGAAGACCAAACGAACTCTCGCTATAGTAAAGGCAGGATTGAGGCGCTTAGAAATGACTCGAGCAATGCTATTGACACTAAACTATCCTCCGAAGAGGAGCGAGGAAAATAGGGCACGTCTGCAGACTTGCCCAGCCATAATAACACACGAGGTTCATGCTTAGCCGAGCGGGTCCTCGCTCAAGGTTGACAAAGAAGGATAAGAGAAGCGGTACGTTTCATTTAGAATTGAGGATTCTATCTCGAGAGAGTCTGGCTTCCAGGAAAGTTCCACCTTTCCCTAAGGACATAAAAGCAGAATTCAATTCTATACAAAGTTGATCTACTGAACACTTATACTCACAACGAAACTGTCATTGCAACTTTTTTTCCATTTTGCCAGCTACTCAGCGACACTTAGTAAAAGTGAGCGGCGCTCCTACAGCCATTCCGAAAAAGAGTCATCGTAGGTACTTGTTGTTGCACCAATGATCTAATGATCGAAAGAGACACGGGAATCGAACCTGTGCTTAGGGTTGGAAACGGAGCCATCCACCTCAAAAAACCCAGTACCAAATCTATCAATCTGACGAGACCTACCAACAACGTAGGAACAGCGAGGATCCAGATGGCTGCCACCGACGACAGCCAGGCTTCCTTATTAGATTAGAATTGGAACAATGGTCGCCGTGAAGAAGCGAATGAACAATTGATCACGAGAACCGCCGAAGTATCTTCCAAAGTAATGACCAACCTCTGACGGAGAGGGAGCTATCAAGCAGCTATCAAATCAACTGCATCGGGCACAGCTGCATGCTCTGGAAGAAATCTCAAGCATTTCTGCCAGACGAGGTACACATTGACTTTACCAGTTGCAGTAAAGACTCCACCAGTTGTTGTAGAGTTTCACCTATAGAGCCCGGTGTATAAAAAATTATAGTAGCAGCAAGCGTAACCAAAAAACAAAAGTAAAATGCTAGAATAGTCAGACAACAAAAAGAGACAAGTCTGCCCTTGCCTAGGAAGACTCCTACTCACATGAGGCACGCGAGGCCCTTTTTCGTCCTGTGTTCCTTCCACTTGATGCGCCTGAACCTGTAAGTTATTGATGCTGTTGGCTTCTGGATCTAGCCTATTTCCAGAGGGGGACGAGTCTTTTTCAACCTGTGGG
>JAINUU010000054.1:359359-374359 GCA_020205605.1 Panax ginseng
CCAAACCTCTCTTAATGTCTTTTTGAGCAAGGGCTAAAGTAGCTCCTAATAATACTGTTATTATCCCTACCAAAGAGATTAAATTCATTATGTGAGGGATGACTATGAAAAGAGGAATAAGCCGAGCTACAAGAAAAATTCCCGCTGCTACCATAGTAGCAGCATGTATAAGAGCTGAAATAGGAGTAGGCCCCTCCATGGCATCAGGTAACCATACATGAAGGGGGAATTGTGCAGATTTAGCAACCGCACCGGCAAATAATAGAACGGCACACAAAGTAACAAATAAAAAATTCACTTCATTATTATAAATCAAGTTACTGAATATTTTGAATAAATCTCGAAATTCGAAACTACCTGTTATCCAATAAAAACCTAAAATTCCTAATAATAAACCAAAATCCCCGACACGATTAGTTACAAACGCCTTTTGGCAAGCAAGCTTTGCCGCAACAGGTCGTGAACCAAAACCCTATTAATAGATACGAACACATCCTGACTAATTCCCAAAAATATAAATTTGTATCAAATTAGAACTAGTAACTAATCCTAACATAGAAGTACTGAAAAACTCATATAAGCGAAAAATCTCAAATATCCTTGATCATGAGACATATAATTATCACTATAAACAAGAACCACAATCCCAACAGTAGTAATTAATATTGACATAATAGAAGTAAGTGGGTCGATCAAGTAGCCGAATTCTAAAGAAAAATCATTATTGATGATCCAAGACCACACATATTGATAGATAGAACTGCTATTTATTTGCTGAATAGACAGATTGATCGAAAAATCATGACTATACTTAACAATAAAACACTCTGAAAAGCCCACATACGACGAAGATTTTTTGTTGCCGTCGGAAAAAGAAGAAGTCCCACTCCTATTAACATAGGAACTGGAAGTGGAAGGAAAGGTATTATCCACGCATATTGATATGTCTGTTGTTCCATAAAAAAGTTTTTTATTCTTAATTAATTGTTTCCGATTTACCGGATCTTACCTCTTTCAAAAGGAGTCAATAAAAAAATCAAGATATGCACTAACTTAAAGAGAATTTTCTACTCTTACTTATTCTGAGTTTTTCGAAAATACTTCAAATATTCAAATCAAGAAGTTAGAATTAATTGGTCAAATGAGATGACCCGCCTGTTCGTAAAAAGCGAATACTTAGTTATTAACTAAGATTTTTATGAAGATACCGAAAATAAAAATTTCAATTATTATTACATGAATTTATATTCATAGAGTAAGGATAAAGAATTACTCTAAAAAGAGTACTTGATTCTGCTATGAATCATAGGATTAACTAAGATAAAAAACTTGTCCTAATAAAATAAGAACTTTTAGTTAGTTTGTTCCAAATCATTAACTAGTTCATTATGGAATTGATTTATTATTTTCCATTTCAATAAAAAAAAACATTTATAGATTATAGAAAACGCTATAATATCCGACATTTTATATAAAATTAACTTGTTATATAAAATTAACTTGATTTTCTATTTATCGATATTTATCGAAAGGGGTAAAATAAAATTAATAAAAAAATAACTAAGATCTCTTTTATCAAACCACGTATCCTTTAACAGATTAATAACTTTAATTACTAGTCTCATTCAAATTTAAAATGAAATTTAGGAGTATTCTTTCCTCGAATTTGACCGGTTAGTAGAAAAGATTAAAGTTTTCATTAGGCAATGGGTTCTTAAACCCTTGGTATATTTTATTCCTTATAAATTAAAAGTAGAACGAAGAAAATAGACAGAGATAAAAAGGAAGGTCTTTTTTGGATTCTTTCTTTTATTAAGTTCAACTAATTAGATTTCTGTGGCATAACGGCGGATTCTATAGATATAAATGTGAATCATAAAGAACAAGAAATAAAGGTACCAATCAATAAAATGAGTCTTTCTTACGAATATTGTATGTATATAAAAAACTCTTTTGTTGAAAAAATCACATATCATTTTTTTTTTTCTAGTCATATTTTATACGATTTTCATAGATCTCTTTTTTTTGTTTTATGAAGAGAATATTCTCTTTATGAAGAGAATATTATCTAGAGAAGAAATAGATAATGAATAGTAAAGAACGATTCATTTTGACTAAAAGATGTCTTTCACATCCAACTATAACAACGAGTAACCTCTTAATTTTAAAATGGCAGTTCCAAAAAACGTACTTCTATATCAAAAAGCGTATTCGTAAAAATATTTGGAAAAGAAAGGGATATTGGGCAGCCTTAAAAGCGTTGTCATTAGGGAAATCTCTTTCTACTGGAAATTCAAAAGGTTTTTTTGTGCGACAAACAAATAAGTCATAAAATAAAACATTGTAATAATATGAATCGAAAAATTGGCTTATTTCGCCGTTAATATGAAATTAAAATTTCCATTACCTATTACCTATTGTTTGAGGTTAATCAATATGAAATGGAACTCGCTTCGATCTTAGGATATGTAAACTAAGAATTCTTCAGTTTACTAAATTCTAAAAAAACTTTTGAAAAAAGACAAGATGCAAAGTTTGAACTTTATTTTTAGTCTTTTTTTCATTTTGGGGTGGGGAGTTTTTCCCCATCAACTTATTTATCCCAATTACAAAAATGAAAGTTTTTTTTTTTTCTATATCTATAGAAGGGCAAATATAATATCTTTAGTTAAAATTAATGAATCGTTGAAACTAATTGATTCTAGTTATTTTGAAAACTTTTGTGTAACTTTATAACTTCTTATTTCTCGGAATTAATATAATTAATATATCAATCTCCCACATATCTCCTGTTTTCAACCCAATCAACAATGGAATATTTTGTCCAAATAATGTGTCAGTTTTGAGTAATCAAAATAGGGCCTATTTTATGTTCATTGATAAATAAAATACATTTTTTAGTTCTATCACTAACCAGAGGGTCGAACTTTCTAATTACAAGAATTCGATTCGAAAAGAGCATAAACTATAACAAAGTCCTAAAGTAAATAAAACCGACACCCTAAAAAAATGAACCTTCAAATTCCTATTTGAATGAAGTTTTTTCATCAATTTGAATCTTTACTAAAAAATATTTCATTGAATTAACTCCTTCAATCTCGACGATTGACTATGAATAGGCTATTATGAGTTCGAGCAAGCCGCTATGGTGAAATCGGTAGACACGCTGCTCTTAGGAAGCAGTGCTAGAGCATCTCGGTTCGAGTCCGAGTGGCGGCAGACCATCTTGTAAAAGAGCTACAATATAATGAATTCCATTTCTGATTTCTATTTCAGGATTCCTCCTTTTAACATTTTTATGATATTTTCAACTTTAGAGCATATATTAACTCATATTTCCTTTTCAATCGTTTCAATTGTAATTACAATTCATTTGATAACCTTATTAGTCGATGAAATCATAAAACTATATGATTCGTCAGAAAAGGGAATGATAGCTATTTTTTATGTTAACAGGATTATTAGTCACTCGTTGGATTTATTCGAGACATTTCCCACTAAGTGATTTATATGAATCATTAATCTTTCTTTCATGGAGTTTATCAGTTATTCATATAGTTCCGTATTTCAAAAAAAAGAAAAAAATTTAAGCACAATAACTGCGTCAAGTGTTATTTTTACCCAGGGCTTTGCTACTTCAGGTCTTTTAACTGAAATACATCAATCCGCAATATTAGTACCCGCTCTCCAATCCGAGTGGTTAATAATGCACGTAAGTATGATGATATTGAGCTATGCAGCTCTTCTATGTGGATCATTATTATCAGTAGCACTTTAGTCATTACATTTCGAAAAACAGAAATATTTTTTTGTAAAAGGAATCCTTTATTAAATGAGTTATTTTCCTTTGGTGAAATCCAATACATGAATGAAAGAAACAATGTTTTAAGAACTACTTTTTTTTTTTTTTCTGCTAAGAATTATTACAGGTCCCAGTTGATTCAACAGTTGGATTATTGGAGTTATCGTGTCATTAGTCTAGGGTTTATCTTTTAACCATAGGTATTCTTTCGGGAGCAGTATGGGCTAATGAAGCATGGGGATCATATTGGAATTGGGACCCAAAGGAAACTTGGGCATTTATTACTTGGATCGTATTTATGATTTATTTACACACTCGAACCAATATAAAATTACGGGGTGCAAATTCCGCAATTGTGGCGTCTATAGGCTTTCTTATAATTTGATATGCTATTTTGGAGTCAATCTATTAGGAATAGGACTACACAGTTATGGTTCATTTACGTTAACGTCTAATTGAATTCAAAAAAGGTTCTTACGACTATAAAATATAAATAGAATACGGTGTAACTTTATGTGAACTGACGAGAGCCATGTGAATCAAGTAGTGTGGGATTCACACGGTTCTCACAAAGACCAAACATATCGGGTTAAAATTCATTTTTAACTTAAGCTTAAGAGAGAAAAGTTTTTTTTTTTCATTATCCAAATCCTAGGATTTGATAATGAAAACTATCTAAAAAAAAAATTAGATAGAATAACTTGACCTTGTCAACTGATAGTGAAAGAACAAAATCCGGGTACATACCAATACCTATTACGGGTAGAAAGATAGAGATCGAAACAAATAACTCTCTCGGTCCAGAATCAAAACATAAGAGTTTGGAGCATTAAATAGCTTGTATCCATAGAACATCTGGCGTAACATAGATAATGAATAAATAGGAGTTAATATCATCCCAATTGCCATTACAAAAGTAATTAAGATTTTTGGCATTAAAAGATATTTTTGGCTGGTAATTATTCCAAAAAGACTATCAATTCTGCAACAAAACCACTCATACCCGGTAATGCAAGGAAGCCATCGAAAAGCTAGTGAACATCGTGAATATTTTTGGCATTGGGATAGCTATTCCGCCCATTTCGTCGAGATAAACAAGACGTATTCTATCATAACTCGTTCCTGCCAAGAAAAAAAAGCGCAGCACCGATAAATCCATGAGAGATTATTTGTAAAATAGCTCCATTGAGTCCTGTATCGGTTATAGAACCAATTCCTATAAGTATGAAACCCATATGAGATACAGAGGAATAGGCTATTCTTTTTTTTAAATTACGTTGGCCGGGAGATGTTGAAGCTGCATAGATTATTTGTATTGTGCCTACTATCACCAACCACGGAGAAAATATAGAATGGGCGTGGGGTAATAATTCCATATTAATCCGAATCAATCCATACGCTCCCCATTTTTAGTAAAATTCCGGCTAGAAGCATACAAGTACTGTAATGTGCTTCTCCGTGGGTATCTGGTAACCATGTATGTAGGGGTATAATCGGCGATTTGACAGCAAAAGCAATAAAAAATCCAATATAGAATATTATTTCCAAGGCCACAGGATATGACTGATTAACTGATGTTTCAAAATTTAATGTTGGTTCATTAGAACCATATAAACCAACACCCAGAACTCCCATTAATAGAAAAATGGAACCTCCCGCCGTGTATAAAATAAATTTTGTAGCCGAGTAAAGTCGTCTCTTTCCCCCCCATATGGATAAAAGTAGATAAACCGGAATTAATTCGAACTCCCACATGATGAAAAAAAGTAAAAGGTCCCGAGAAGAAAATGATCCTATTTGCCCGCTGTACATTGCTAACATCAGGAAATGGAATAATCGAGAATCTCGAGTAACTGGCCGAGCCGCTAAAGTAGCTAAAGTGGTGATGAATCCCGTTAGTAAAATGGGTCCTATAGAAAGTCCATCTATTCCTAATCTCCAATGGAAAGCAAAAAAATTGATCCATTTATAGTCCTCCACCAGTTGGATTAATGGATCGTCGAATTGAAAATGATAACAGAATGCATAGGTCGTTAGAAGGAGTTCTAAAATACATATACATATGGTATACCACCGAATTACTCTATTTTCTATGGGGAAGAAAGAAAATTACGGAGCCCGCGAATATTGGCAAAACTACAATTATTGTTAACCAAGGAAAAAATTCGTGGTAAAGACAAGATACGTTTGATTAGAGAAAACCCGCGCTCAAAATAACATATTTTGAGCACGGGTTTTGTCGGTAAAAAAAAAATCAAATGGATTCAAATAGAGTTTTTTGGAACATATCAATAACCTAGACCCATGCTGCGAGTTGTTTCATGCCATAAAGAAACTCGAACACTCAAGAAATCGGTTGGACAGGCGGATTCACATCTCTTACAACCGACACAGTCCTCTGTTCTTGGAGCAGAAGCAATTTGTTTAGCTTTACATCCGTCCCAAGGTATCATTTCTAATACATCGGTGGGGCAGGCTCGGACACATTGAGTACATCCTATACATGTATCATAAATCTTTACTGAATGTGACATTGATCTATACATTTTTGAACGTCATAAATTTTCGATATAGTAAACTTATAAATGAATGATATATTTAGATACTAGACGAATCAATAAGTTACCAGAATTTTTTAATCTACTTCTGCAGTGGCTTATGAGAGAGGGCCAAAATATTTGATTTCTTATGTTTGTGCAAACATGATTAAACCTCACGTAACGTAACAAACATGCTGATTTGAATTAATTTATGAATATAATATTAGAATTTATATGATTAATACTACTTATTCAACAAATTCGATTGATTGATACGAATTGATTTTCTGTTACGATAAATTGATGAAACAATAGCCAGTCCAATAGCTGCTTCAGCGGCTGCAATAGCTATAACAAAAAATGGAGAAAATGGCTCCTTTTAATTGACGACTATCAAAAAATCAGAAAATGTTACAAAATTGATATTAACTGCATTCAAAATAAGTTCAAGACACATAAGGGCCCTAACCATATATTTCGACTCGTGATCAATCCATAAAGACCAACAGAAAATAAATAGGCACTCAAAACAAGTACATGTTCGAGCATCATTAAAAACTCCTTATCAATCTCGATTCATTTCAATATGAACAAAAATTCAACCGATTCGATTAATCTAGATAATATAACAAGTACGGAAAAAGAATATATTGGTAATACATCGAACTAAAGCATTTCTATTTTATATATGAATTCAAATAAAATTGAAGGGAAATAAATGTGATAACCCAGAACAAAGTTTGATTTGGATTTCCAGTTCGAAAGATTTTTTTATTGACGAGCTACGGCAATTGCACCTATTAACGCAACTAATAGAATTATTGAAATGAGTTCAAATGGAAGAAAAAAATCTGTTGATAGATGAATCCCAATTTGTTGACTATTGCTTATCAAATCTTGCTCTATAATCTGGTTTGATTTTGTAGTCCAAATAATCCCGTACCATGACGTATCTGGAATAGTAGTAATTAGTGAAACAAAAATACTTGTACAAACCATCGAAGTAACCCCATCTCCAATGGTCCAAAGATGAAAATCTTTGTAATATTCGGAACCATTCATGAACATCACAGCAAAAAGAATTAAAACATTTATGGCCCCTACATAAATAAGGAGCCGTGCAGCAGCTACAAAATGGGAGTTCGATAGAATATAGAATAAAGATGTACAAACAAGAACCAATCCCAATGAAAAGGCGGAATAAATTGATTGGGAAGTAATACCACCCCAGACCTCCTAATATAAGACCCGATCCCAGAAAGACTAAAAGAAAATCATGTATTGGTCCAGGTAAATCCATTATATATAAAATAAGAGATAAATAAATCGAAATCTTTCATAACTTTATTGACCCGGCCAGAAAAAAGTCACTCTATTTTTTATGAAACTTTAATTATTAATTCATTATTAATTGAATGAAATTTGAACAGATGTGGATTGATCTAGATATAGTTATTCGACCTATCTCGCTCTTTTATCCGAAAGAGTAGCTTGAAACTATATATTTTTAAATCATTAATAATTAATATATAATATATAGATTTAAAATCAAAATTAAACCACGATTATCATCAACAAAACCAATCAATAGTTTGAGTTGTAGTTTTCACCAAGTAAAAACCTCACTCTTTTTAGATCAAAGGGGAGTCTTATTAATTGGGAATTGCTCTTGAATCAAGCATTTTTATTTCAGGCAAATTCAAAATAGTTCGAGTTGTGTAATCGTCAATTACTGCCATCGGTAACCGTCCCAAAGCAATTTGATTATAATTCAATTCGTGACGATCATACGTAGAAAGTTCATATTCTTCAGTCATTGATAAACAATTTGTTGGACAATACTCAACGCAATTACCACAAAATATACAGATTCCGAAATCAATACTGTAATTACAATCGTTTTTTCGAATATCCATTTCCAATTTCCAATCAACAACGGGTAGATCTATAGGACATACACGAACACATACTTCACAAGCAATGCATTTATCAAACTCAAAGTGAATTCGGCCGCGGAAACGCTCCGATGTAATCAATTTTTCGTAGGGTATTGAATAGTTACAGGTAAACGATTCGCGTGTGATAAGGTAATCATGAAACCTTGACCAATATACCTTGCAGCTCGTACTGTTTGTTGACCATAGTTCATGAACTCAGTTACCATAGAGAACATATCGTGAATTTCTATAAAAAAATTTATGCTTGTTTTTTTCTCTTGTTTGAGACAAGTCGAAGATATAATATCGTATTCCTTTACAGTGAAAGAAGTTGGGAAGAGGTTGTTAATAATAGATTGCCGAGAGAAATGGGTAAAAGAAATTTCCATCCAAGATTTAATAGTTGGTCCATTCTTAGCCTTGGTAAAGTCCATCTTGTTGTGATAGGAATGAATAAGAACAAATAAGTTTTAGCTAATGTAATAAAGATACCAGTTATTGTTCCAAATACTCTACTCGCTTTATTTATTTCAAAAATATCAGGAACGGGTATGTACGGAATAGAAAGATTCCAACCCCCCAAGTAAAGAACCGTTACAAATAATGAAGAAACTAGTAGATTCAGATACGAAGCAACGTAAAATAAACCAAATTTTATACCTGAATATTCGGTTTGATAACCTGCTACCAATTCTTCTTCTGCTTCTGGTAAATCAAAAGGTAATCTCTCACACTCGGCTAGGGACGAAATTAGAAAAATGATAAACCCTATAGGTTGACGCCACAAATTCCACCCCCAAAAACCATATTTTGACTGCGCTTCAACTATATCAACTGTACTTGAACTGTTAGATAATCATAGTCGATGATAACATCACTGTTCGCATCGCTATTACAGAACCGTACATGAGATTTTCACCTCATACGGCTCCTCGAAGGTCACAAATAAATCAAAGGCCCTGTTCGCTATTATTTATCTTGATATGTTTGTAGGATAGAATCAAAATCTATCGTAAGGTCCCCAATTAGACAATGGAATTCTGTCTGCTATATATTATTTATAATTAAAGTGCTTCTGAATTGATCTTATCTTTTAATAATTTAAAATTTTTCTTTGTTGGGGTAATAACTTAATCTTTTAATAAAATCTTTCTTGCAGCAATATCAATAAATATTTCAACCTAGCATTTTTGATTACGAGAAAAATTATACATTGCATTAGTTCATGAATCATTACAAGAATTCTATATCTAAAAAAGATCTCTTTTGTAGTGCAATTAAATTTTTTTTATTTTTTTTTTTCGTTCCTATTCTCCTTTCTCAAAAAGGGACTTTCATTTAAATATTTAAATAAAGGATTACTTTGTTCTTAATAGTTATTTACTTAGTCGGTGGATAGGAGCATACTCTGGATCGGAATCGTGGGGAGTACTCCTTCATCATTTCTACCAATTTAAAGCCCCAATTAGAATCCCTTTTATGCAGTATGCACAGAAAAATCCTGTTGAATAACTTACATAATCTCTATTACGAATCCTTTGTGTACCTTGGTGTTCCTAACTATCCACTCATTTTTGGTCAAAAATCCCCATAAAGTTGATCTTTTGAACCCGCTTCAAGTCATGATGACTAATCAACCAATCTTGGGGTAAACAGTCTCTAATCCTTATGTTTACTTTCACTTAACTCTTGTACATAGGAAATGAGACTAAAAATTTTTACTGCAAATTTATAAGCCGTTTTTTTCACTCATATAACTATCTGGTTTAGTTCATCAAACCTGAATGATGAATAAAAAATGAAAATATATATTCAACTCATGAAACCTCCTTCCTAGAAAGAAAAGAAATAGAGAAGATTTATGTCTCAACGAATCACACGTAGAGATATTGATAACACACATAGAGTTAATGGTATTTCATAACTAATTGATTGAGCAGCAGCTCGTAAACCACCTAAAAAGGAATATTTATTATTTGATCCATAGCCTGACATAAGAAGGCCAACGGGAGCAATACTTGAAATGGCAATCCATAAAAAAACACTGATACTGAGATCGGCTAGAACAAGGTGATAGCCAAAAGGAATTACTAAATAACTTAGTAGAATTGATGTAAACTGCTACGGATGGTCCGATACTGAATAAACGAGTATCTCCTCTCGATGGAAGAAGATTCTCTTTGAAAAGTAATTTTGTACCATCTGCTAAAGCTTGAAGAATTCCCAAAGGCCCGGCGTATTCAGGTCCAATACGTTGTTGTATCCCTGCAGATATTTCTCTTCTAACCAAACAATTACTAGTACACCTATTGTGATTCCTAATACAGGAGTAAAAATAGGATAAGCATCCATATGATCCCATATACCTCTTTTTAAGGATTCCAATCTAAAAAAGAATTGATAGCTTGTACTTCTGTTGTATCTATTATCATTTTAACGATCAACTTCTCCCATAATTATATCTATGCTACCTAGTATCGTCATAATATCAGCCAATTTCATTTTTTTAACTAACTGAGGAAGGATTTGCAAATTGATAAAACCCGGTGGTCGGATTTTCCATCTCCAAGGAAAAAACACCCCTATCCCCTATCAGAAAAATCCCCACCTCCCTTGGGGGCTTGACTCTCACATAAAGTTCTTGCTTTGATAATTCAAAAGTCGGAGAAGGTTTTTTACTGATGAATCGATAGTCAAAATCATTCCATTCAGGATCCCGTACTTTATCAAAACGTCGGATTTCTAAATTCTCATAGGGCCCCCCCGGAATTCCTTCTAAAGCCTGTTGAATTATTTTTATGGATTCTGTCATTTCACTGATTCGTACTAAATAACGAGCTAAGGAATCCTCTTTTGCCATTGACCCCCAATCAAATTCGTCGTAAGACTCATAATGATCAACTTTACGAAGATCCCATTGTATTCCGGAAGCTCGTAGCATTGGTCCTGATAAACCCCAATTTATTTGCTCTGCTCCGCCAATAATGCCTACTCCTTCAACCTGTTCTAAAAAATAGGGTTCCGTGTAATAAGTTTTTGATATTCAGTAACCCTTGTTAAAAAAAAATCACAAAAATCCAAACATTTATCTATCCATCCATGAGGTAAATCAGCAGCTACTCCTCCGATCCGAAAATAATTATGCATCATTCGCATACCGGTGGCAGCTTCGAATAGGTCATATATCAATTCTCTTTCTCGAAAAATATAGAAGAAAGGGGTCTGTGCGCCAATATCTGCCAGAAAGGGCCAAGCTTACAACAAATGCGAAGCTATACGACTTAACTCCAACATAATGACTCTGATATAGCTGGCCCTTTTAGGTACTTGAATATTGCCTAACTGCTCTGGTGCATTTACAGTTATTGCTTCTGTGAACATAGTAGCTAAATAATCCCAACGTGTTACATAAGGTAAATACTGTATAATTGTTCGGTTTTCCGCAATTTTTTCCATCCCTCTATGTAAATAACCCAATATTGGTTCACAGTCAATAACATCTTCACCATCTAGAGTAACAATGAGTCGAAGAACACCGTGCATTGATGGGTGCTGAGGACCCAGATTGACTATCATAAGGTCATTTCGTGTAGCTGATGCAGTCATAGGTTTTTTCCCGATTCATTCTTCCATGAATTGCTGAAAGCGAAAAGAAGTTCATCAAAATTTAAGCAAAAATTTCAAAACGACTCTTCAAATTAACGAATTTTTGTTTCTCGAATATCCAACTGACCAATTAATTCTTTATAACGTACTCTATTTTTTTTTTTTTGACAAATAAGCCAGTAGCCGTTGACGCTTTCCTAGAATTTTACGCAGACCTCTGAGATAAATAGTCTTTTTTGTGCAATTCCAAATGTGAAGTAAGTCTTCGTATCCTATTGGTGAAACTGACTACTTGAAATTCAGCAGACCCCTGTTGTCTTTTGTTTTCCTCTTTCAAAATAATTCCACTGAATGATTTTTTTATCATAACAGAATCTCCTCTCCACTTTTTATATATATTATATTAATTTTATTGATCAGTAATAATAATATCAGTCATTTTTATGTAGTAAACACAAGAATATGAATTTTTTATGGCTCCTGATTTTCTCAATTAAAACGAATCAATCAAAATTTTAATTTGATTCGGGCAAGGATAAAAAGGGGACGGTACGTTTTTACACTCACAAAAAGCGAATAATTTAGACGTAAAATTACGAAGATTCCGGTGATTCATTTATAGATTTTATCCTAACTAATTGATACGTCATTGACTTATTATTATAATATCGTATCGTAGACTGCGATGTAAGACAGGGCATATGTGCAGCTGTTTGCTTTCATATATGGTACAGAATATATAGTCAAAGTGGACCATCAACGGATTTTTAATTGTGGATATATCCTTAACATACTGAAATTGCTTCCATTATTGGTATCAAACCAATACCGATTTATACAAGCCAAGTCTTCTAATCGATAATTAGGCCAAAGAAAGAACTTTAATTTAATTAATTCGTTTTTATCTCTATCAAAACGTTTACTTTCATCCAAAAAAGGACTCCTGCTTTTTATGTTCTTCTTGTTGCAAAATACTGGATTGCTATCCACACCTTTTCTACTCCTTGAATTGAAATGAATTAAAATTCTCAATTCTCTACGACGTCTAGACGATAAAATCTTTTCAGGAACAAGAAAATCATAATGGTTTTTGTCTCTATTTCCAGTTCTTCTTTGATATCTTGGGGTGGATTCATCAAACTTCTTCTTATCAATATATCTTTGTTCTCGGTATCTTTGATTAGTTTGGTACTTACTCTTATGAATTAATGAAATACCTATGGTTTGATACATAATAAATTGTCCATCCTTTTTTACAGACAGACGAATGGGTTCGATAATCAATACCCCCCTTTTCATCAACTCTCTAACAGTTAAGCTCTTCCGAATCAGCATTATATCCAGACTTATTTCTCTGTTTTGAATAGACGATACAGTAATATTTCTTGGATTTTTCAGTCCAATCAAGAGACAACTTACCTTGAGATTATTGATCATTCTTTGCTTTAAACCCTCGTCGTATCTCAATTGAAAAAGCAAATGCTGTTTCAGTAAGGCATTTAGTTCTACTTTCACGTTACTTTTGTTCTTGTATTGTTTTTTCGTTTTACCCCTTTTCAGGACCAATTTCGCATAATCTTCTTCAATATCTTTTTGTTGATTTGATAGAACGAATCTGCGATTTCCTTGGTTTTGTGCATCTGATCCAAGATCTCCTCGGTCTGCGGGTTCTTTTTCTTCTTGATTTCGATTCTTTAATTCAAAAATTTTTTTTTCATTTGATGGTCTAAAAAAATTCCATTTTTGCTTTCCATTGATGTTTTTATTGTCACTAACATTTTCATTTCTATTCAAATTTAAAAGAAGTAATTTGCTTGGTATAATCCACGGTTTTTTTTTGTATACATTATAAAGTAGCACAAATTCTGGGAAGAACCAAAGTTCCAGATTCGATATGTGGCGATTTAGTATTTCTTGATTCATTTCCATCCAACCAAAAAGGTGTTTTTTCTGATTGAGCGGATTTTTTTCTAAATCTTGATAAAGCGTAAGATAAAAAATCTGGTTCTTATGAATTTTATCAATTTTTTGGTAATTCTTACTTTCAATCTTAGTATTTTTATTACTGTTGGGATCCATTTTGATCCAGGTCTCAATATCAACTTTTTCTCTTAAAAAAAAGTTGATAATTTTCCAATCAAAATATTTTCTATCTGGATTTTTTTCCATATACATAATATCACCCTTTCCTAGATAATTATTGATAGGAATATCCTCTAGTATATCAAAGAATTTTTGTTTCTGTGTGGTGTAATTATAAGAAATTCTTTGGTTGTTATTTACTTGCAATGGTGATCCATAAATAATATATGAGTCCGTCTTCCTTTCATAATTAATAGATTTATATGATAAAAGGTCATATCTATAGTTTTTTGAAAATTCTCGTTTTTATTTGGGTTTGGTAATGAATATACTTCAAAAAAGCGTTTTGTTTTTTGTAATGAAGTAATCGGTCTTTTGAATCCCATTTTGTTAAATTTTTTTTTTGAGTTATACGGCCTTGATTGATTGTATTTCGCCATTTTTGTGGTATTAATCCAGACCATCTAATCTGAGATAAATTGTATTGATAATGACCTCTTAACCAGTTTTTCCATTGATTCGTTCCATAACTTGGAAATTTCGTATGCTCTAATTCGGAATGAAATATTCCTTGTGTTCCAAAAGAATCCTTTATTGCAGTCTTAAGAAAAAAAGAAGTTCCATGATATTCAAGAACAGATCTTAACTTATATAAATTAATAACTCGGGTTTGGGATAATTTGTAAAATACATATGCTTGCGACAAGGAGGATAAGTCAAAAAAAAAGATGTGAATTTTTCTTACTATTCCTAATATTATAAAGTGACTTTTTTATAGTCGAAATAAAGTGAATTGTATTTTGATTTGTTTTATTAATTGTTTCTTGGTTTGTTTCATTATTGTAAATGTATTTATATTTTTGAATAATTTTTTTTGTTGATTCAAGAACAAGTCGTGTATACATTCTGGCAATATTAATGATATATAGAAAGATATCTATGTATATTTTTTCAATAAAAATTTTTAGAAAAACCTGTAATTTCCAGATTAATCGAGTATTTCTTTTTTTAATATTTGCCAAATATCTTTTAA
>JAINUU010000054.1:412316-414816 GCA_020205605.1 Panax ginseng
TTTAGATTGAAAGAAGTATATGAATCCGGTGAAACTAACCAAGAAAAAGGTTCTATAATCAGCAATCAGACAATTCATAACTCGTTTAATAAAATTCGATCTACAGATAATTATTCACCGAGAGAAAAAAAAATTAAAAATATAACTGATAGAACAAGCACAATCAGAAAGAAAATAAAGAGTATTACAAAAGAAAAAAAAAAGGAACTCCAGGAATAAAAGTAGTCCTAATAAAAGAAGTTATAATGTAGAATCTTAAAAGATATTTGGCAAATATTAAAAAGAAGAAATACTCGATTAATCTGGAAATTACAGGTTTTTCTAAAAATTTTTATTGAAAAAATATACATAGATATCTTTCTATATATCATTAATATTGCCAGAATGTATACACGACTTGTTCTTGAATCAACAAAAAAAATTATTCAAAAATATAAATACATTTACAATAATGAAACAAACCAAGAAACAATTAATAAAACAAATCAAAATACAATTCACTTTATTTCGACTATAAAAAAGTCACTTTATAATATTAGGAATAGTAAGAAAAATTCACATCTTTTTTTTGACTTATCCTCCTTGTCGCAAGCATATGTATTTTACAAATTATCCCAAACCCGAGTTATTAATTTATATAAGTTAAGATCTGTTCTTGAATATCATGGAACTTCTTTTTTTCTTAAGACTGCAATAAAGGATTCTTTTGGAACACAAGGAATATTTCATTCCGAATTAGAGCATACGAAATTTCCAAGTTATGGAACGAATCAATGGAAAAACTGGTTAAGAGGTCATTATCAATACAATTTATCTCAGATTAGATGGTCTGGATTAATACCACAAAAATGGCGAAATACAATCAATCAAGGCCGTATAACTCAAAAAAAAAATTTAACAAAATGGGATTCAAAAGACCGATTACTTCATTACAAAAAACAAAACGCTTTTGAAGTATATTCATTACCAAACCCAAATAAAAACGAGAATTTTCAAAAATACTATAGATATGACCTTTTATCATATAAATCTATTAATTATGAAAGGAAGACGGACTCATATATTATTTATGGATCACCATTGCAAGTAAATAACAACCAAAGAATTTCTTATAATTACACCACACAGAAACAAAAATTCTTTGATATACTAGAGGATATTCCTATCAATAATTATCTAGGAAAGGGTGATATTATGTATATGGAAAAAAATCCAGATAGAAAATATTTTGATTGGAAAATTATCAACTTTTTTTTAAGAGAAAAAGTTGATATTGAGACCTGGATCAAAATGGATCCCAACAGTAATAAAAATACTAAGATTGAAAGTAAGAATTACCAAAAAATTGATAAAATTCATAAGAACCAGATTTTTTATCTTACGCTTTATCAAGATTTAGAAAAAAATCCGCTCAATCAGAAAAAACACCTTTTTGGTTGGATGGAAATGAATCAAGAAATACTAAATCGCCACATATCGAATCTGGAACTTTGGTTCTTCCCAGAATTTGTGCTACTTTATAATGTATACAAAAAAAAACCGTGGATTATACCAAGCAAATTACTTCTTTTAAATTTGAATAGAAATGAAAATGTTAGTGACAATAAAAACATCAATGGAAAGCAAAAATGGAATTTTTTTAGACCATCAAATGAAAAAAAAATTTTTGAATTAAAGAATCGAAATCAAGAAGAAAAAGAACCCGCAGACCGAGGAGATCTTGGATCAGATGCACAAAACCAAGGAAATCGCAGATTCGTTCTATCAAATCAACAAAAAGATATTGAAGAAGATTATGCGAAATTGGTCCTGAAAAGGGGTAAAACGAAAAAACAATACAAGAACAAAAGTAACGTGAAAGTAGAACTAAATGCCTTACTGAAACAGCATTTGCTTTTTCAATTGAGATACGACGAGGGTTTAAAGCAAAGAATGATCAATAATCTCAAGGTAAGTTGTCTCTTGATTGGACTGAAAAATCCAAGAAATATTACTGTATCGTCTATTCAAAACAGAGAAATAAGTCTGGATATAATGCTGATTCGGAAGAGCTTAACTGTTAGAGAGTTGATGAAAAGGGGGGTATTGATTATCGAACCCATTCGTCTGTCTGTAAAAAAGGATGGACAATTTATTATGTATCAAACCATAGGTATTTCATTAATTCATAAGAGTAAGTACCAAACTAATCAAAGATACCGAGAACAAAGATATATTGATAAGAAGAAGTTTGATGAATCCACCCCAAGATATCAAAGAAGAACTGGAAATAGAGACAAAAACCATTATGATTTTCTTGTTCCTGAAAAGATTTTATCGTCTAGACGTCGTAGAGAATTGAGAATTTTAATTCATTTCAATTCAAGGAGTAGAAAAGGTGTGGATAGCAATCCAGTATTTTGCAACAAGAAGAACATAAAAAGCAGGAGTCCTTTTTTGGATGAAAGTAAACGTTTTGATAGAGATAAAAACGAATTAATTAAATTAAAGTTCTTTCTTT
>JAINUU010000054.1:419816-427316 GCA_020205605.1 Panax ginseng
TCTGTTCAAATTTCATTCAATTAATAATGAATTAATAATTAAGAAGTTTCATAAAAAAATAGAGTGACTTTTTTTCCTGGCCGGGTCAATAAAGTTATGAAAGATTTCGATTTATTTATCTCTTATTTTATATATAATGGATTTACCTGGACCAATACATGATTTTCTTTTAGTCTTTCTGGGATCGGGTCTTATATTAGGAGGTCTGGGGTGGTATTACTTCCCAATCAATTTATTCCGCCTTTTCATTGGGATTGGTTCTTGTTTGTACATCTTTATTCTATATTCTATCGAACTCCCATTTTGTAGCTGCTGCTGCACGGCTCCTTATTTATGTAGGGGCCATAAATGTTTTAATAATTCTTTTTGCTGTGATGTTCATGAATGGTTCCGAATATTACAAAGATTTTCATCTTTGGACCATTGGAGATGGGGTTACTTCGATGGTTTGTACAAGTATTTTTGTTTCACTAATTACTACTATTCCAGATACGTCATGGTACGGGATTATTTGGACTACAAAATCAAACCAGATTATAGAGCAAGATTTGATAAGCAATAGTCAACAAATTGGGATTCATCTATCAACAGATTTTTTTCTTCCATTTGAACTCATTTCAATAATTCTATTAGTTGCGTTAATAGGTGCAATTGCCGTAGCTCGTCAATAAAAAAATCTTTCGAACTGGAAATCCAAATCAAACTTTGTTCTGGGTTATCACATTTATTTCCCTTCAATTTTATTTGAATTCATATATAAAATAGAAATGCTTTAGTTCGATGTATTACCAATATATTCTTTTTTCCGTACTTGTTATATTCTAGTTAATCGAATCGGTTGAATTTTTGTTCATATTGAAATGAATCGAGATTGATAAGGAGTTTTTTAATGATGCTCGAACATGTACTTGTTTTGAGTGCCTATTTATTTTCTGTTGGTCTTTATGGATTGATCACGAGTCGAAATATGGTTAGGGCCCTTATGTGTCTTGAACTTATTTTGAATGCAGTTAATATCAATTTTGTAACATTTTCTGATTTTTTGATAGTCGTCAATTAAAAGAGCCATTTTCTCCATTTTTTGTTATAGCTATTGCAGCCGCTGAAGCAGCTATTGGACTGGCTATTGTTTCATCAATTTATCGTAACAGAAAATCAATTCGTATCAATCAATCGAATTTGTTGAATAAGTAGTATTAATCATATAAATTCTAATATTATATTCATAAATTAATTCAAATCAGCATGTTTGTTACGTGAGGTTTAATCATGTTTGCACAAACATAAGAAATCGAAATATTTTGGCCCTCTCTCATAAGCCACTGCAGAAGTAGATTAAAAAATTCTGGTAACTTATTGATTCGTCTAGTATCTAAATATATCATTCATTTATAAGTTTACTATATCGAAAATTTATGACGTTCAAAAATGTATAGATCAATGTCACATTCAGTAAAGATTTATGATACATGTATAGGATGTACTCAATGTGTCCGAGCCTGCCCCACCGATGTATTAGAAATGATACCTTGGGACGGATGTAAAGCTAAACAAATTGCTTCTGCTCCAAGAACAGAGGACTGTGTCGGTTGTAAGAGATGTGAATCCGCCTGTCCAACCGATTTCTTGAGTGTTCGAGTTTCTTTATGGCATGAAACAACTCGCAGCATGGGTCTAGGTTATTGATATGTTCCAAAAAACTCTATTTGAATCCATTTGATTTTTTTTACCGACAAAACCCGTGCTCAAAATATGTTATTTTGAGCGCGGGTTTTTTCTAATCAAGCGTATCTTGTCTTTACCACGAATTTTTTCCTTGGTTAACAATAATTGTAGTTTTGCCAATATTCGCGGGCTCCGTAATTTTCTTTCTCCCCATAGATAGAAATAGAGTAATTCGGTGGTATACCATATGTATATGTATTTTAGAACTCCTTCTAACGACCTATGCATTCTGTTATCATTTTCAATTCGACGATCCATTAATCCAACTGGTGGAGGACTATAAATGGATCAATTTTTTTTACTTTCCATTGGAGATTAGGAATAGATGGACTTTCTATAGGACCCATTTTACTAACGGGATTCATCACCACTTTAGCTACTTTAGCGGCTCGGCCAGTTACTCGAGATTCTCGATTATTCCATTTCCTGATGTTAGCAATGTACAGCGGGCAAATAGGATCATTTTCTTCTCAGGACCTTTTTTTTTTTTCATCATGTGGGAGTTCGAATTAATTCCGGTTTATCTACTTTTATCCATAGGGGGGGGAAAGAGACGACTTTACTCGGCTACAAAATTTATTTTATACACGGCGGGAGGTTCCATTTTTCTATTAATGGGAGTTCTGGGTGTTGGTTTATATGGTTCTAATGAACCAACATTAAATTTTGAAACATCAGTTAATCAGTCATATCCTGTGGCCTTGGAAATAATATTCTATATTGGATTTTTTATTGCTTTTGCTGTCAAATCGCCGATTATACCCCTACATACATGGTTACCAGATACCCACGGAGAAGCACATTACAGTACTTGTATGCTTCTAGCCGGAATTTTACTAAAAATGGGAGCGTATGGATTGATTCGGATTAATATGGAATTATTACCCCACGCCCATTCTATATTTTCTCCGTGGTTGGTGATAGTAGGCACAATACAAATAATCTATGCAGCTTCAACATCTCCCGGCCAACGTAATTTAAAAAAAAGAATAGCCTATTCCTCTGTATCTCATATGGGTTTCATACTTATAGGAATTGGTTCTATAACCGATACGGGACTCAATGGAGCTATTTTACAAATAATCTCTCATGGGATTTATTATCGGTGCTGCGCTTTTTTCTTGGCAGGAACGAGTTATGATAGAATACGTCTTGTTTATCTCGACGAAATGGGCGGAATAGCTATCCCAATGCCAAAAATATTCACGATGTTCACTAGCTTTTCGATGGCTTCCCTTGCATTACCGGGTATGAGTGGTTTTGTTGCAGAATTGATAGTCTTTTTTGGAATAATTACCAGCCAAAAATATCTTTTAATGCCAAAAATCTTAATTACTTTTGTAATGGCAATTGGGATGATATTAACTCCTATTTATTCATTATCTATGTTACGCCAGATGTTCTATGGATACAAGCTATTTAATGCTCCAAACTCTTATGTTTTTGATTCTGGACCGAGAGAGTTATTTGTTTCGATCTCTATCTTTCTACCCGTAATAGGTATTGGTATGTACCCGGATTTTGTTCTTTCACTATCAGTTGACAAGGTCGAAGTTATTCTATCTAATTTTTTTTTTTATAGATAGTTTTCATTATCAAATCCTAGGATTTGGATGGAAAAAAAAAAAAAGACTTTTCTCTCTTAAGCTTAAGTTAAAAATGAATTTTAACCCGATATGTTTGGTCTTTGTGAGAACCGTGTGAATCCCACACTACTTGATTCACATGGCTCTCGTCGGTTCACATAAAGTTACACCGTATTCTATTTATATTTTTATAGTCGTAAGAACCTTTTTTGAATTCAATTAGACGTTAACGTAAATGAACCATAACTGTGTAGTCCTATTCCTAATAGATTGACTCCAAAATAGCATATCCAAATTATAAGAAAGCCTATAGACGCCACAATTGCGGAATTTGCACCCCGTAATTTTATATTGGTTCGAGTGTGTAAATAAATCGCAAATACGATCCAAGTAATAAATGCCCAAGTTTCCTTTGGGTCCCAATTCCAATATGATCCCCATGCTTCATTAGCCCATACTGCTCCCGAAAGAATACCTATGGTTAAAAAGATAAACCCTAGACTAATGACACGATAACTCCAATAATCCAACTGTTGAATCAACTGGGACCTGTAATAATTCTTAGCAGAAAAAAAAGTAGTTCTTAAAACATTGTTTCTTTCATTCATGTATTGGATTTCACCAAAGGAAAATAACTCATTTAATAAAGTTCCTTTTACAAAAAATATTTCTGTTTTTTCGAAATGTAATGACTAGAAGTGCTACTGATAATAATGATCCACATAGAAGAGCTGCATAGCTCAATATCATCATACTTACGTGCATTATTAACCACTCGGATTGGAGAGCGGGTACTAATATTGCGGATTGATGTATTTCAGTTAAAAGACCTGAAGTAGCAAAGCCCTGGGTAAAAATAACACTTGACGCAGTTATTGTGCTTAAATTTTTTTTCTTTTTTTTGAAATACGGAACTATATGAATAACTGATAAACTCCATGAAAGAAAGATTAATGATTCATATAAATCACTTAGTGGGAAATGTCTCGAATAAATCCAACGAGTGACTAATAATCCTGTTATACATAAAAAAATAGCTATCATTCCCTTTTCTGACGAATCATATAGTTTTATGATTTCATCGACTAATAAGGTTATCAAATGAATTGTAATTACAATTGAAACGATTGAAAAGGAAATATGAGTTAATATATGCTCTAAAGTTGAAAATATCATAAAAATGTTAAAAAGGAGGAATCCTGAAATAGAAATCAGAAATGGAATTCATTATATTGTAGCTCTTTTACAAGATGGTCTGCCGCCACTCGGACTCGAACCGAGATGCTCTAGCACTGCTTCCTAAGAGCAGCGTGTCTACCGATTTCACCATAGCGGCTTGCTCGAACTCATAATAGCCTATTCATAGTCAATCGTCGAGATTGAAGGAGTTAATTCAATGAAATATTTTTAGTAAAGATTCAAATTGATGAAAAAACTTCATTCAAATAGGAATTTGAAGGTTCATTTTTTTAGGGTGTCGGTTTTATTTACTTTAGGACTTTGTTATAGTTTATGCTCTTTTCGAATCGAATTCTTGTAATTAGAAAGTTCGACCCTCTGGTTAGTGATAGAACTAAAAAATGTATTTTATTTATCAATGAACGCAAAATAGGCCCTATTTTTGATTACTCAAAACTGACACATTATTTGGACAAAATATTCCATTGTTGATTGGGTTGAAAACGGGAGATATGTGGGAGATTGATATATTAATTATATTAATTCCGAGAAATAAGAAGTTATAAAGTTACACAAAAAGTTTTCAAAATAACTAGAATCAATTAGTTTCAACGATTCATTAATTTTAACTAAAGATATTATATTTGCCCTTCTATAGATATAGAGAAAAAAGAAAAACTTTCATTTTTGTAATTGGGATAAATAAGTTGATGGGGAAAAAGACTCCCCACCCCAAAATGAAAAAAAGACTAAAAATAAAGTTCAAACTTTGCATCTTGTCTTTTTTCAAAAGTTTTTTTAGAATTTAGTAAACTGAAGAATTCTTAGTTTACATATCCTAAGATCGAAGCGAGTTCCATTTCATATTGATTAACCTCAAACAATAGGTAATAGGTAATGGAAATTTTTAATTTCATATTAACGGCGAAATAAGCCAATTTTTCGATTCATATTATTACAATGTTTTATTTTATGACTTATTTGTTTGTCGCACAAAAAAACCTTTTGAATTTCCAGTAGAAAGAGATTTCCCTAATGACAACGCTTTTAAGGCTGCCCAATATCCCTTTCTTTTCCAAATATTTTTACGAATACGCTTTTTTGATATAGAAGTACGTTTTTTTGGAACTGCCATTTTAAAATTAAGAGGTTACTCGTTGTTATAGTTGGATGTGAAAGACATCTTTTAGTCAAAATGAATCGTTCTTTACTATTCATTATCTATTTCTTCTCTAGATAATATTCTCTTCATAAAGAGAATATTCTCTCTTCATAAAACAAAAAAAATAGAGATCTATGAAAATCGTATAAAATATGACTAGAAAAAGAAAATGATATGTGATTTTTTCAACAAAAAGAGTTTTTTTATATACATACAATATTCGTAAGAAAGACTCATTTTTATTGATTGGTACCTTTATTTCTTGTTCTTTATGATTCACATTTATATCTATAGAATCCGCCGTTATGCCACAGAAATCTAATTAGTTGAACTTAATAAAAGAAAGAATCCAAAAAAAGACCTTCCTTTTTATCTCTGTCTATTTTCTTCGTTCTACTTTTAATTTATAAGGAATAAAATATACCAAGGGTTTAAGAACCCATTGCCTAATGAAAACTTTAATCTTTTCTACTAACCGGTCAAATTCGAGGAAAGAATACTCCTAAATTTCATTTTAAATTTGAATGAGACTAGTAATTAAAGTTATTAATCTGTTAAAGGATACGTGGTTTGATAAAAGAGATCTTAGTTATTTTTTATTAATTTTATTTTACCCTTTCGATAAATATCGATAAATAGAAAATCAAGTTAATTTTATATAACAAGTTAATTTTATATAAAATGTCGGATATTATAGCGTTTTCTATAATCTATAAATGTTTTTTTTTTATTGAAATGGAAAATAATAAATCAATTCCATAATGAACTAGTTAATGATTTGGAACAAACTAACTAAAAGTTCTTATTTTATTAGGACAAGTTTTTTATCTTAGTTAATCCTATGATTCATAGCAGAATCAAGTACTCTTTTAGAGTAATTCTTTATCCTTACTCTATGAATATAAATTCATGTAATAATAATTGAAATTTTTATTTTCGGTATCTTCATAAAAATCTTAGTTAATAACTAAGTATTCGCTTTTTTTACGAACAGGCGGGTCATCTCATTTGACCAATTAATTCTAACTTCTTGATTTGAATATTTGAAGTATTTTCGAAAAACTCAGAATAAGTAAGAGTAGAAAATTCTCTTTAAGTTAGTGCATATCTTGATTTTTTTATTGACTCCTTTTGAAAGAGGTAAGATCCGGTAAATCGGAAACAATTAATTAAGAATAAAAAACTTTTTTATGGAACAGACATATCAATATGCGTGGATAATACCTTTCCTTCCACTTCCAGTTCCTATGTTAATAGGAGTGGGACTTCTTCTTTTTCCGACGGCAACAAAAAATCTTCGTCGTATGTGGGCTTTTCAGAGTGTTTTATTGTTAAGTATAGTCATGATTTTTTCGATCAATCTGTCTATTCAGCAAATAAATAGCAGTTCTATCTATCAATATGTGTGGTCTTGGATCATCAATAATGATTTTTCTTTAGAATTCGGCTACTTGATCGACCCACTTACTTCTATTATGTCAATATTAATTACTACTGTTGGGATTGTGGTTCTTGTTTATAGTGATAATTATATGTCTCATGATCAAGGATATTTGAGATTTTTCGCTTATATGAGTTTTTCAGTACTTCTATGTTAGGATTAGTTACTAGTTCTAATTTGATACAAATTTATATTTTTTGGGAATTAGTCGGGATGTGTTCGTATCTATTAATAGGGTTTTGGTTCACACGACCTGTTGCGGCAAATGCTTGCCAAAAGGCGTTTGTAACTAATCGTGTCGGGGATTTTGGTTTATTATTAGGAATTTTAGGTTTTTATTGGATAACAGGTAGTTTCGAATTTCGAGATTTATTCAAAATATTCAGTAACTTGATTTATAATAATGA
>JAINUU010000054.1:445003-447503 GCA_020205605.1 Panax ginseng
CAAAACAAAATAAAGATTCGTTATAACATTATAAAAAGTCATACAATATTTAAAATAGAAATATTAATATGTTTAGTTATCTAAAAAAACAAGATATACAAACGAATAATAGAGAAGTTGAAGATTTTCTTATTCGCGAGGAGCTGGATGAGAAGAAACTCTCACGTCCAGTTCTGTAGTAGAGATGGAATTCAGAACCAACCATCAACTATAACCCCAAAAGAACCAGATTCCGTAAACAACATAGAGGAAGAATGAAGGGAATATCTTATCGAGGTAATCATATTTCTTTCGGTAAATATGCTCTTCAGGCACTTGAACCCGCCTGGATCACATCTAGACAAATAGAAGCAGGTCGACGAGCAATGACACGAAATGCACGACGTGGTGGAAAAATATGGGTACGTATATTTCCAGACAAACCGGTTACAGTAAGACCCGCAGAAACACGTATGGGTTCGGGGAAAGGATCCCCTGAATATTGGGTAGCTGTTGTTAAACCAGGTCGAATCCTTTATGAAATGGGTGGAGTAACAGAAAATATAGCCAGAAAGGCTATTTCAATAGCATCGTCTAAAATGCCTATACGAACTCAATTCATTATTTCGGCATAAAAATGGAGAATCAAAGGAAATAGGTCTTGAGAATTAAAAAAAAAAAAAACAATTGCAGGTACTGATTTATTTTTTTGGACAAACAATATTTCTTTTTTCTTCGCCCTTTGCATTGAAAGAATAGATTAAAAAAAAAAATGATATGATTCAACCTCAGACCCTTTTGAATGTAGCGGATAACAGCGGGGCTCGAGAATTGATGTGTATTCGAATCATAGGAGCTAGCAATCGTCGATATGCTCATATCGGTGACGTTATTGTTGCTGTGATCAAAGAAGCAGTGCCAAACATGCCCCTAGCAAGATCAGAAGTGGTCAGAGCTGTAATTGTACGTACTTGTAAAGAACTCAAACGTGATAACGGTATGATAATACGATATGATGACAATGCTGCGGTTGTCATCGATCAAAAGAAAAACCAAAGGGAACTCAGGTTTTTTTTGGTGCAATTGCCAGGAATTGAGACAGTTAAATTTTACTAAAATAGTTTCATTAGCTCCGGAGGTATTATAAAACGAGATCATGATATGGTTAGAATAAAGTATTTCAAAGAAAGAGATTAAGAAATGGATTCAGATTAATTAATAGATTATGTCTCATGCATATGCCTTTAAAAATTCATATTCATAAACAAATAAGTAAAAAAAAACAAGAAAAGCATGTTGATTATATCAAAATTTGGGAGCACCAAAATTTTAATTCATCATGGGTAGGGATACTATTGCTGACATAATAACCTCTATACGAAATGCTGATATGGATGGAAAAAAAAGTGGTTCGAATAGCATCTACTAATATCACTGAAAATGTTGTTAAAATACTTTTACGAGAAGGTTTTATCGAAAACGTGAGAAAACATCAAAAGAAAACAAAAAGGATTTTTGGTTTTAACCCTACGACATAGAAGGAATAGGAAAAGGCCTTATAGAAATATTTTAAATTTAAAACGGATCAGTCGGCCTGGTCTACGAATCTATTCTAACTATCAACGAATTCCTAGAATTTTGGGCGGGATCGGAATTGTAATTCTTTCTACTTCTCGAGGTATAATGACAGACCGAGAGGCTCGACTAGAAAAGAATTGGCGGAGAAATTTTGTGTTATATATGGTAATCCTTCTAATATCCGAATTGGATTCGAAACTTCCTATTTGAAAAAAAAAAAAAAAAAAAAAGGGGCGGGTTGTCTAATATCGTTCCTCCTCCATCAGTTGATACCTCAAGGAGGCTTTACCTGGAATGAAAGAACAAAAATGGATTCATGAAGGTTTAATTACTGAATCGCTTCCCAATGGCATGTTTCGGATTCGCTTAGATAATGAAGATATGATTCTAGGTTATGTTTCAGGAAAGATCCGACGTAGTTTTATACGGATACTGCCAGGCGATAGAGTAAAAATTGAAGTAAGTCGTTATGATTCAACCAGAGGACGTATAATTTATCGACTTCGCAATAAGAATTCGAAAGATTAGGTTTTTTCAACTTCAACATTCTTTTCGTGGGAATAGGATTAGAGATGAAAAATTTCAAGAAACTTATTTTCTTCCAAAAAGTGGATTAAAATTAAGGTAAGGAATGCCAAATATGAAAATAAGAGCTTCTGTTCGTAAAATTTGTGAAAAATGTCGACTAATTCGTAGGCGGGGACGAATTTATAGTAATTTGTTCAACCCAAGACATAAACAAAGACAGGGGTAATCAGACCCGTTTAAACACCCGATGTAAAAAGTAAAAAAGGGGATCTTTTTTTTGACACGAAATGGATATATCCATATATCTCTGACTCATATTTATGAGATGAAAAAATATGGCAAAAGCTATACCGAAGTGGTTCACGTAGGAGTGGGCGTATTGGTTCACGTAAGAGTACACGTAGAATACCAAAGG
>JAINUU010000054.1:455003-460003 GCA_020205605.1 Panax ginseng
TCCTCTGTTTCGCCCAAGAAAGATTAATTGAATCATCAAAAATTTGGAGCGTGAAGTGCAATTAGACCCATTTTTTGAGGGGGTTCAGATTACTATTACCAATTAGAATAATTTATGGTTGGCTTGGTTGGACTAATAAAATGAAGTATCCAGGCTCCGTTTAGAAAAAACCCAATTGGAAATAGATCTATGATTACTACTTGTATCATAAGCGGCGGTTGCTATTTAAAAGAAGCGATCTCAAACTCTTAATCAATCGAGTAATATGCACGAATACATCAAATATTTGGCGGAAGCATGAATTGAAAAAGAGAAGTCATAACAAAAAGAAGTGGTAATGGAAGCATTTGTCCTATATGTACAAATCGAAATCGGGCGTATCTTTCTTTACCCGGAGTAGAGCATAAACCTAAAAAGATTAAAGGGGCCCGTTCAGGAACAAGAAAACGACATCGTGATTTGGATTGGATCTCGATGAAACAATATATCAATGAGAAGTTAATTCGATAAGTTTAGTGAATTATTTTTTTTATAATAAGGAAGGGAGTAAAAACTCGTCTTTTTTGAAAAATCGAAGAAAAGTCCTTTCGTTAGAAGTCAGAAGAGGATTGGAATCTACACATTGATTCTTTTTTTCGCATTTTTGTTGAACCGTATGCGCCAAAAAAGACGCCTGTACGGTTTCTAAGGGATACAATTTAACCCCAATCAACCGACTTTATCGAGAACGATTACTTTTTTTAGGCCAACCGGTTGCTAGCGAGATCTCGAATCAACTTATTGGTCTTATGGTATATCTCAGTATCGAGGATGATACCAAAGATCTGTATTTGTTTATGAACTCTCCTGGCGGATGGGTACTCCCTGGAATAGCTATTTATGATACTATGCAATTTGTGCGACCAGATGTACATACAATATGCATGGGATTAGCTGCTTCAATGGGATCTTTTATCTTGGCCGGAGGAGAAATTACCAAACGTCTAGCATTCCCTCACGCTTGGCGCCAATGCGGTTTTTATTTGACTTTGAGAGGAAAAAGAAGACTATGCCTTCGCCATATGAATATTAAGTAATAATAGCATGGCACTTTGAATTCGATATAAAAAAGTTTTATTGTTTTTTTTCAAAACATTAGATTATGTATCGAGCGAGTAGTATGAAATACGGGGTATTTCCAATTTTTTCTGTTGGGGATTCCAGTTCAGCGTCACAAACTTTTTTATTTTCGCACTCTTTCAGAACATAAATATTGTTAAGAGCCCCCTGGTGCGAAAATAAAAAAACAAGATTTTTCCTTATTTGATCAGATCAAAAAGCAACTTTGGGATTGCTGAATCACAGACAAACCAAATAATAAATATATAAAGCAACGGAACCATCATAGTATTTTTAAACTCCTCCGAAAGGAAGGGTGGTAATTTGATCATTTACCGATCTGGGTCTAATAGATCCCATTTTTCTCTTTCTTTGATGGAAGGTAAAGGTCAATTTTTTATTATAGAGCCGTATGCAATGCACAAAAATGCCCGTACGGTTGTTCAATTCTATCTTTTTTCTTGTTATTCTTTATCTTTCTTTCTTTTCTCTTCATCATGCGAAATAGAGGAACTTTTTAATGTTTAATGTTATACCATCAGGGTAATGATCCATCAACCTGCTAGTTCTTTTTATGAGGCACAAACGGGAGAATTTGTCCTGGAAGCGGAAGAACTGCTGAAACTGCGTGAAACCATCACAAGGGTTTATGTACAAAAAACGGGCAAACCCTTTTGGGTTGTCTCGGAAGACCTGGAAAGAGATGTTTTTATGTCAGCAACAGAAGCCCAAGCTTATGGAATTGTTGATCTTGTAGCGGTTGAGTGAAAATAGCCCGGATTTCGCGTAAATCCGCGATTTCAGATTTTCTCTTTTTGTCGAATTTAATAGAATATTAATTAATAGAATATTAAATAGAAGTAAAGTAATTCATAATCATCCGGTTAGGATCCATCTAAACCAGCCCATTATTTATATGATTCAACATGCCAACCATTAAACAACTTATTAGAAATACAAGACAGCCAATCAGAAATGTCACAAAATCCCCCCCGCGCTTCGGGGATGCCCCCAACGTCGAGGAACATGTACTAGGGTGTATGTGCGACTCGTTCAGATCATGAGCTGGGACAAAGAAAACTTTTCCAGTATCAATGATCCGTACCGGCGAATAGGATAGAATAGAAAAAGAACTCTATTCAATTCAGTATCTAAAAAAAAAAGAAAATCTATCCATTCGTTTGTGTATGAAATTTATGGTTTCCATTGGTGCAAATCCAATCACCTCAATTTAAAATGAAGCAATTCTCCATTGGTAGCAAATGGTTATCCATTAAGCGGAGGAAATCTTACTTAAAAAACAGAAAGATTAGGCCCCCTCTTGCAAGAACGGACTAACAGGGTTAGCTACCCAGCCAACTTTCATAATTAAATACCGTTACTGTATAGGTAGATCTCATCGTGAAAGACCTATTACTGGATAATTCATGGGTAGAGCCAAAGAATGTGAACTATACAAGTTACCAATAATATTGATTAAATGAAGTAAAGGCTCCGGTGTATAGAGAAGACCTCACCGTTTAAGAAGTAATCATAGAAACGATGTAAGCCGCTATTTGTTTATTTATCCATTTATATTTTATTTTTTAGTTACTATATTTTGATACTCAGTAGAATACAATTTCTTATTTTGAAGCGAAATGTCTAGAAAAAAGAAAAAATAGCGGTCGGGAAGGTTATAGTAGCCAAAGCCATTGGAATTTTTAGTTTATACATTGGAAAAATAAGCTTTGTTATTAATAGACTAGGAAAGGGAAAAAGAATAACTGAAAGAAAGGAAATCTATTAGTTATTCGTCAAAGTTTCATTTATTCAATGACCAGAATTAGACGGGGATATATAGCTCGGAGACGTAGAACAAAAATTCGTTTATTTGCATCAAGCTTTCGAGGGGCTCATTCAAGGCTTACTCGAACAATTACTCAACAGAAAATAAGAGCTTTGGTTTCGTCTCATCAGGATAGGGATCGGCAAAGAGAAATTTTCGTCGTTTGTGGATCACTCGAATAAACGCAGTAATTCGTGAAGGGGGGGTATCCTATAGTTATAGTAGATTAATACATGATCTGTATAAGAAACAGTTACTTCTTAATCGTAAAATACTTGCACAAATAGCTATATCAAATAAAAATTGTCTTTATATGATTTCCAATGAGATCATAAAAGAAGTAGATTGGAAAGAATCCACCGGAATAATTTAAACGGGTTCCCCGGAGAATGAACTCCGGGAGGTAGAAGTCAAAATTAAT
Source organism: Panax ginseng (assembly GCA_020205605.1). Taxonomy (NCBI): domain Eukaryota; kingdom Viridiplantae; phylum Streptophyta; class Magnoliopsida; order Apiales; family Araliaceae; genus Panax; species Panax ginseng. The sequence goes on from JAINUU010000054.1 coordinate 458,351, forward strand.
ATGATAAAATATGCTAAACTAAAGTAGTAAAAATGAATGAACACACTCGATAAAAAAGGATTTATTCTTCCCCGATTCTTTTTTTTTCTTACGACACGATAATCAAATCAGGATTTTCGTATTTTTCGAACAAAACATCAACCCGCGTTTGAGTTCGGATTGGAATTTTGATTCAAGTGAAGAAAGAGTAAGCCTATTTTTTTCTGGCTCTAAGACCAGCAGTTCTAGCGGTCGACTCGGTTCTTTCAAATTGTTTATCATTATTAAGAAAAGGTAACAAAGATAAAATACGAGCTTGTTTTATAGCAATAGTAATTAATCGTTGTTGTTTCAAGGTCAATCTATTCACCCGTCTAGATAATATTTTTCCTTGTTCACTAATAAATCGACTAATTAAACTCATGTTTCTATAATCAATTCGATCCCCCGATTGGATCGGGGGCAAACGCCTACGAAAAGATCGCTTGGATTTAAGAAAAGGTCGCTTGGATTTATCCATGGTTTGTTTACTGTATTCCTTATCTCGATAATCCTATTTCGGTCGGATCTAAAATGAATTAGAATAAATAAATAGGATTTGGTTTGTTTATATTTAAATATGTTATATATATAATGTAATTTTTCCCCTTCAAGGAAGGGTTACATACAGGCGCTCGATTTGATCTATTTCTTTATCTCCCCATGAATCGTATGTTTGTAACAATATGGACAGAATTTTCTCAATTCCAATCGATTAGGCGTATTGTGCCGGTTCTTTTGAGTAATATATCTGGAAATACCCGTTGATACCTTATTAACACCGTTTCGAACACAACTGGTACATTCCAAAATAACGGTTATTCGGACATCCTTCCCCTTGGCCATGAACCTCCTTTTTCTTTTTTGATTTTTGATTTACTCAACTCTTCTATTTTCGATCTGAAACGAAGAAGAAGAAGAAAGGAAAAAAAAAATAGAAGTTACTAACTTGAAATCAATTATGAAAGATTTCGCTGCAATCAATATAGTAAATAATATACAAAGATTTCTAAACTAAATTTCAAATCATAGTACAGTATTTCATTTACATTTAAGTATCTTGTATAAGAGCCTTGCCCTAGACCTAGACCCCACATTGTTTATTCTACCTACATCCCTATTTAATTCGAACTTTAACCCAAGTCTGGCAGCTGTTACTTTTTCTTTTTTTCTCTTTCCTCCTTATTAAAAAAAGAAAAAAAAAAAAGAGAAAAAGGGGGGCGAAGGATTAGTCACAGATATTTAATTGTATCCCTAATCTTTGTTATTCGTTACCGTGTCAATAACTAGAATCAAAAAAAGGGGAATGTCAACGCATCTGGGAAAAAACGATTAATCTCTATCAATAGACCTGCTAAAGACCCGAACCATAGAGTACTTAATACCGGTGCCACGGAGAGATATGTTTTTAGATCTCGCATTGAAAAACCTCCTTCTTTTGTTGTAATATATATTCTATTGTAATATATAATGGTAATACATATATGATCAGATGCATATGCAGTTAAGGACCGCTTATAGTTGTACACGCAATCCCTAATTCAAATGGAAATGTACAACGATCCGGTGAATAAGATTTTCTTAAAACAACATAAAAAAAGTCCCCGAGCATTCCCGAAAATACTCATTTATTTT
>JAINUU010000054.1:462503-467503 GCA_020205605.1 Panax ginseng
CCTAATCCGAATTATAGAGCTATGACACAATCAAACCCGAACGAACAAAATGTTGAATTGAATCGTACCAGCCTCTACTGGGGGTTATTACTCATTTTTGTACTTGCTGTTTTATTTTCCAATTATTTCTTCAATTAAGAAAACGAAGGAGAATAATAATTCTAGGCACTCTCTCTTAGCCCATTCGGAAGGATCTCATCTCATAATTATCCATGACTGTTTATGTCTCTAGCACGACCGCTTGATGAAATGTGGAGGGAAGTGGGGTAAATGGCTGATACTACTGGAAGGATTCCTCTTTGGATAATAGGTACTGTAGCTGGTATTCTTGTGATTGGTTTAATAGGTTTTTTTTATGGTTCATATATTCGGATTGGGTTCATCCTGTAGTAATCAGATGAATTGAGTTGTAAGCTGTATCCATGAAAGCGTAAGAACTCAACGGGACCTTCCCCTAAAATCATACAAACAAAGAAGGGAATCCTGTTGAGTTCTTAAGAATTAGAATCTTTTTCCTAAATAGCAAAACGAATTTCTTTTCTGCTGTTTCAAAAGACCCATTCCGTTTTTTCTGATGATGTTTTTGAAAAATGAACTTCATTGATTGATTCGCCTGTTCCTCAATAGTATCTATCGATACTTTCAAAGTTAGAAGAAAGAAGAGTCACTCGACTTCCTGGATGACATACTATATATTTCTGTAGATTAGATATCCTCAACTTGTTTCTATACTAATATAACCTTAGTCTATTTATTTTAGTATCTTATCAAAATTTCAATTTTAGAAGTTCTATTGACTCAATAAACTTCCCTGTCTTTTGTTTGTCCACTACTTCGTATATTATATGTAATATATCTAAAAAGTTCTGATATATCTGGAAAAATTCAGAAACTAACACTAGGAATCTTTGACGAACAGGATCAAGAATCCCTTTTTATTTCGACACAAGAAAGAGGTGTGGAAAATTCCTTTTCTTGTGTCGAAGACTAGAAGACAAATAATCCCCCTAAATTATTTGTTCCATGCATTTATCCGCTCTATTCCCCGCTTACTTATGTCTAGTATCTAGTCGAATTTCATTCTATTAGAATAGAAAACACTATTGATGCATTTTATGACATTAAAAAATGATGATAATAGTAACATAGCCACACCACCCCAATTTGGAAAAAAAACAAACAAAGACAAAGAAGGGGTAAAGTCAAACAGTCTTCTTCACAATCTACATACTATGACTAGGAATGCGGTACAAGGAATTCCCGACATCTCGTGGAAAAATAGTATAAATAAGCAAAAGGCTTTTCATAATGTAATTTTTTTATCATAGATAATCACCAAAAATCATTTTTCTTTTTATGTTATGAACTCAATGTCGATAAATCCGCGAGTCTAGAAATTCATTTCGGACAATTGAACCTTCTCGAACTGTTTCTTTTTAAGAACCAAAAAGATTTGTGCCAAAATAACAGATGCCAAGAAGAACAAAAGGCCTTGGACACGTAATGGATCTTGAAGTACTATTTCTGCATCTCCCTGACCAAATCCGCCCACATTAGGATTACTCGTCAATGGTTGATCAAATTTGATAGATTCGCCTTCTGAAACAAGAAGTTCTGGCCCTGGAGGGATAATATCAACCACTTGACGTCCATCCGATGCATCCGTTATGGTTATTTCGTAACCCCCCTTTTCTTTTCGTATTATTTTGCCTACTATACCTGCTGCTGTAGCATTATAAACCGTATTGTTACTCTTGCTCCCGTCGGGATAAATCTGACCCCTTCCCCTGTTTCCGCCTACGTATATAGGATATTTTAAGAAGTGAACATCTTTCTTAGTAGCGGGGTCCGGGGAAAGAATAGGAAAAGGTGATTTCACTATATTTTTGACCAGGAACAGGGCCTATCACAAGAATATTTTTTTTAGTGGGGCGATAGCTCTGAAAAGAAAGATTGCCTATCCTTTCTTTCATCTCGGGAGAAATCCGATCAACAGGAGCTAATTCAAAACCCTCCGGTAAAATAAGAACAGCCCCTACATTCAAAGCCCCCTTTTTACCATTAGCAAGAACTTGTTTTAGTTGCATATCATAAAGGGATTCGAACAACTGCTTCAAATACAGTATCAGGAAGTACGGCTTGTGGAACTTCAATATCCACGGGCTTATTAGCTAAATGGCAATTGGCACATACAATACATGATCGCTTCTCGTGGATTTTCATAACCCTGCTGTGCAAAAATGGGATATGCACTTGAAATGGATGTCGAGTTATGATATATATCATGAGCGATGCGGAAATGGATCGAGTAATCTGTTCCTTTATCCAAGAAAAAGTCTTTCTAGTTTGCATGGTCCAACCATTGATCCCGAAAATTTCTACAATAAATTGGGTAGGTCGCTAATATAGTTCCCTATCCGCGATTCTGCTATTTACTGGAATAATATATAAATCTCCGGAAATATAAAGAGTAAGTATGATTTTCCATACTTTGCTTATGTACAACTACAAAGTAAGAAACATTAGAATTGGATTAATGTAAGTGGATCCTTTTCAATCATTCATTGAATGATAAATCACTACAAGTGACGGAGAAACACGATTTAAATAACGGAAAATCCAAAATTTAAAAAGTGTATCTAGAATGACTGGAAAAGTAGAAACAAGACCAGATAAAATTTGATCATTATGAACAAATCCAAAATCTTTGTAGACAGAGCCAATAATTGGTTCCCAACCATGGGGCGAATGGAATCCGATACATAAATCAGTTAATAAAAGAATAGAAAAAGCTTTTATTGTGTCACTTAAGTTATATATAGAATTCCTGAGCCCAAGAGTTAAGAATAACAAGTTCTTCATTACCCCAAATAGAATAACCACTTAGAATAATAACAGAAACAGATTATATTTGTCGAGAAGTGCAAAATCGTATGGATACGATCCTCATTGTGTATCTTGATGAATTGGATCGTTTCTTTGTGGATTCCTATACGAAGGTTTTGTAGATGTGTCTCCAGTATTCCTTGATCATTTCCTCCAAGAGAAGGATTTCCTCTAATTCTATGAATTTTTCTAGAATATTCTTTTCTTGAATACCATTCAAAAAATTTCGGATTGCCTAGTATTCCACCAATTAGTAACCCAAGATTCCAGACTTTTATTAAATGAAGAAATCCACCAGGGCAAAAATACTAGAGATGCAAGATATAAAAAAGAGGTGAATGCTTTCTTTTTTGCCCATTTTCATTTCATCTGTGAATTTTTAATGAACCCACCTCATTAGTCGACTCTATGCGATCAATATTTCTCTCATGCATGAGTTCTATTACAAGGTATCGAACCTATGAATCTATTCACTTTTTTATTTGTGATTTCGCGCAGTTTTCTTTGAATCTAGAAAGAATACAGAAATAGATTAAGAATCCACTTCGAATGAAGAAATAATCAAAAAAATATTGTTTCCAAATATCGCAATTAGTCAAATTCGAAGCAAGTATCTCCTTTCGATGAATGCCCGAAAGAACCGCTTCATTTAAGTAATGAATATTCTTTTCTATCATTCTATCAAAAGACTTCAATCGGTACACGCAAGAAATAGGCCAATTCGGCAGCTTTTTGTTCAATTTCCCGTGGAGTAACATTCTCATCAGTACGAGTCAAGGGGATGGCCCCCTGACCTCTGATGTCCATATAAAGGACACGACGAGCATAAATACCCTCTTTAGCTTCTATTCTGACGGACTGAATATCTTTTATAAGGAATCGGAGGAAGATGCGACGATTTTTTCCAGGAAATCCCCAACGAAAAATACACACCATTCCTTCTTTTCTATCAAATCGATCATAACCACCCCCTACATTCAACGAAAGTGTGCACCACAAATAGGAGCTAATAAAGAGACCCGCGATTCCATAGAAAGACATCACGATCCCCTGTGGAAAAAAAAGGATTTGCTGAGACGGAAATAAAGATATCAAGTTTCTACCAAGATAACTGGAAGTTTCAACCAATAAGAATCCTAATGACCTAAAAAAGGATAACGGCCCAGCAGAAATTACTTGTTTTTCGAGACCCCGTTATAGGTTCTATCCATATATGTTCTGATCGACAACTCATACTTGATCCGGTTTCGTTTTATTGGAATTAAGAAAATACCCCAGACTTTACTCTTTTTGTTTCCGAAGTAACTCTCATCAACTAGTACTAGTTTGCTGTGAACCTTTAAGAGTAATTCATCAAATTGGTTAGATTTAAAATAATAACATACCATACCCTTCGTATGATCCCATCGATATACATATAGATACACCGACTTTACATTTCAGCCATCCGCCGATCCTGATATATTTTCAAATAGATAGAATTCCTTTACCCATATATCATCTTTCTACAGGCAAGCAGCAAGAGCCTCTCCTTTATGTTCGGCGGAAACCGCATGTTATACCATATTCCCCTAAATAAAAATCTGTGTTATGATACAAGTCCAAGTTTTGAAAAAAAAATGGATGAGAGTTGGGCCCATCAGATCTAAACAGTCTTATTCTTTTGAACATGAAGAGATAAAAAGCCATTGCCATTGCCGGAAATACTAGGCCTACTAAAGGCACCAACACAGAGGAAAGTCAAAAGTTGTCATAGAATGGATACCTCGATTTACTATTTGTACCTGTTATTTTTATTTATAAAGATATCTTATAATAATTATAATTAAAATTGTAATTCTTATTAATTAATATTTCTGAAATTCAATTTTCATTAGTATAGATCTAAGTATATATCTAAGTGAGTATATGATGGACTTATTCATCTTTCTATATAAAAGATATGTAAAAAAGATATATATGATAATCGCCTTTATTATTATATTTTTTTTTTTCTTCGTCTTTTGCTCTTGTCTTATAATAATTTAATAAAGAAAAAGTTTCTTACAAATTATCGAAAGATTCGTTAGAATCCGACCCAAAAGGATTCTTAATCAAAATGGGATTCGCGGTAG
>JAINUU010000054.1:475003-483898 GCA_020205605.1 Panax ginseng
GTTCCTGGATCAGAATTCAAATAATGACTCAGAGCACATGGAGCCATCTCCTTATTTTTCTATTAAAAAATATGGCGGACTTGCTGATATTTATATCAGTTAATGAAAGAGCCCAATGCACAAAAAAATGCATGTTGGGTCTTTGAAACAGTTCAGATCATTTTGATAATAAAAAGTTTGGTCTGTTTTACCGAGAAGGTCTACGGTTCGAGTCCGTATAGCCCTAGAGCCCTAATAAAATGAAAATTTAAATACAAAAAATTGTATAATTTGAATTTCCTCATTCTAGTTTGTTGCTTGTAACCGACTGGTTGGTTCATCGAAATAAAATTATTCCTATAAGCTCACTCACAGGGATCATTTAAAGCCGAACATAAAACTGAAAGCAAAAATGCATTTCATTTCACCGGTTAAAATAAAAACTAGAATCTAACCCAACCCAAATTGAATCTAATAGTAATTCACATGGGTATAGGAATGACCTGCTGTATTTGTGCACAAGCTAAAGTCTGAAAAAAAAGAAATGTCTTTGGTAAGTTTCATTGTAAACATTGTCAACAACGTCAAATAGGCTTTTCTTTGTATGCCTTCCTGAGACCTATCAAAGTACATCACAAAAGAGAAAGAGGTAGTATTCTCTTTCCGTATTCAATATTAAATTAATAGAAACTCCCCCCGCCTGGATTCTAAGAATAAGAAAAGGAATATACTAAGACCAATATATTTTCAATCTTGAGATGGAAATTTCTAGAAATTATCTTACATCTGACTATTTACTCTATTCTAAATCTCTAAGAAAAGGGGAAAAAAGACCTCCTATATTCATACAAAAATAGAACTATATAAAGATAATAAAAATGGATTTCAATTTCTAATAAGAATTTATAAAAAATGGAATTAGAAATTCTAAACAAAAAAATGAGATTCTATTTCTATTTAGAATTCCTTTTCTTTAGTTCTTTAGAGAGAATCCTAGATGAGATGAAAACAAGAGAATTTGTATAAGAACAATATATAGTTATACTAACTATAACTAAATCAAATCGAAATACGTGTAATGAAAATAGGATTCAATCGATGAATCCTGAAAGGAGACATGCCCCACAGTAAACAAAGGAAACTAGATGGTTCGATCAAAAAAAATTCTTGTTTTTTGACTAAACGGTTATGAATGACTTGACAATTTCAAGTCGAATCGACTAATCGGTATATTTTCCACGTTCATAGGAGTTCGTCTATGTTTCTGCTTTACGAATATGATATTTTTTTGGGCATTTCTAATAATATCAAGTCTTATTCCTATTTTGGCATTTTTTTTCATTTCCGGGGTTTTAGCCCCGATTAGCAAAAGGCCAGAGAAACTCTCTAGTTATGAATCGGGTATAGAACCAATGGGCAATGCTTGGTTACAATTTCGAATCCGTTATTATATGTTTGCTCTAGTTTTTGTTGTTTTTGATGTTGAAACAGTTTTCTTTATCCATGGGCAATGAGTTTCGATGTATTAGGTGTATCTGTATTTATAGAAGCTTTAATTTTCGTGCTTATCTTAATTGTTGGTTTAGTTTATGCATGGCGAAAGGGGCATTGGAATGGTCTTAGCTCCTAAATATTCAGACAATAAAAAGAAAAAATAATATTGAAACAGTTATGAATTCCATCGAGTTTCCCTTACTTGATCGAACAACCCAAAATTCAGTTATTTCAACTACATCAAATGATCTTTCAAATTGGTCAAGACTCTCTAGTTTTATGGCCGCTTCTCTATGGTACTAGTTGTTGCTTCATTGAATTTGCTTCACTAATAGGCTCACGATTCGACTTTGATCGTTATGGACTAGTCCCAAGATCGAGTCCTAGACAAGCGGACCTAATTTTAACAGCCGGAACAGTAACAATGAAAATGGCTCCTTCTTTAGTGAGATTATATGAGCAAATGCCTGAACCAAAATATGTTATTGCTATGGGAGCATGTACAATTTCAGGGGATGTTCAGTACTGATTCTTATAGTACTGTTCGGGGAGTCGATAAGCTAATTCCTGTCGATGTCTATTTGCCAGGCTGTCCACCTAAACCCGAAGCAGTTATAGATGCTATAACAAAACTTCGTAAAAAATATCTCGAGAAATCTATGAAGATAGAATTAAGTCTCAACAGGAGAATCGGTGTTTTACAACCAATCACAAGTTTCAGGTTGGGCGTAGTATTCATACTGGAAATTATGATCGAGGGTTCCTTTATCAACCGCCATTTACTTCAGAGATCCTTCGAAACATTTTCAAATACAAAAGTTCAGTCTCGTCCCACGAATTAGTGAATTAGACAGGACTCTTTTGTACAGAATAACAAGTAGTGGGTCAATCTGCAAAAATTTCATCGTCAACGCGAAATACTTATCCAAATAACAATGCGGGAGAAATAAAAAAGATGCAGGGTCGTTTGTCTGCTTGGTTAGTCAAGCATGGGCTAATTCATAGATCTTTGGGGTTTGATTACCAAGGGATAGAGACTTTACAAATAAAACCCGAGGTTGGCATTCCATTGCTGTCATTTTATATGTATATGGTTACAATTATCTACGCTCCCAATGCGCCTATGATGTAGCACCAGGTGGACTGTTAGCTAGTGTGTATCATCTTACGAGAATAGAGTATGGCGTGGATCAACCAGAAGAGGTATGCATAAAAGTATTTGCCCCGAGGAGGAATCCTCGAATTCCGTCTGTTTTCTGGGTTTGGAAAAGTGTGGATTTTCAAGAACAGGAATCTTATGATATGTTGGGAATCTTTTATGCTACTCATCCACGTTTGAAACGCATCTTAATGCCTGAAAGTTGGGTAGGATGGCCTTTACGTAAGGATTATATTGCCCCCAATTTTTATGAAATACAAGATGCTCATTGAATGATTAGAAACTAATCTTTAGTTCTACAATTTCAGAGATTCAAGGTTCTGTTCTAGATTAACCAGAGTAATTGAAGTCTCATTTGTATTATGGATAGGCTAACAACAAATTTACCTTTCGAATATGTATATACGTATGAAGTAGTAACTTTTTTTTTGAACGAGAGGGAAAAAAGAAAATAAAATCAATTTATTTTTTGTTACATACTTTGTATAATAAACTCTTTACCCATCTATAAAATAGATGGGGTATATCTCTAAAGACCAGGATGGATAAAAGTAGAAACTAAACTCATACAAATTAATCATGTGCCAGGAACCAGATTTGAACTGGTTTCTTGAATTTGAAAGTTATCACTTAGTAGGTTTCACCAAGGCTCAATCCAATTAAGTCCGTAGCGTCTAGGAATTCCGCCATATCATTTCTTTTTGTTTTGTCCAATAGGATCTCATTTTGATTGTGATGTCGTCTCTTTCTTTCATTTATTCCGGAACCTCTTTAAATTCATTAGATACTGATTCCTATCTCGAAAAGTTTTTTCCTCTTTGATTTCTTTGTTTATCTTCTTCATCTTCTATAGGAGACCCGTATTTGGTCCAATCAAAAACGATACTAGTCATTTCTATATGTTTCTCTTCTGCTCATTTTCCCATATGAAATTTGGAATATGAACGGTCAATTCTTTTTTTCGTCTGAGCTTCCATCTTTACGAATCAAAGCGCAGGAATATCTCATTAGTTAGAACAAATTATTCCATTAAAAAATGAAAAATATATAATATATATTCGTAAAGCAGAAACATAGACGAACTCCTATGAACGTGGAAAATATACCGGATTAGTCGATTCGACTTGAAATTGTCAAGTCATTCATAACCGTTTAGTCAAAAACAAAAATTTTTTGATCGAACCATCTAGTTTCCTTTGTTTACTGTGGGGCATGTCTCCTTTCAGGATTCATCGATTGAATCCTATTTTCATTACACGTATTTCGATTTGATTTAGTTATAGTTAGTATAACTATATATTGTTCTTATACAAATTCTCTTGTTTTCATCTCATCTAGGATTCTCTCTAAAGAACTAAAGAAAAGGAATTCTAAATAGAAATAGAATCTCATTTTTTGTTTAGAATTTCTAATTCCATTTTTATAAATTCTTATTAGAAATTGAAATCCATTTTATTATCTTTATATAGTTCTATTTTGTATGAATATAGGAGGTCTTTTTCCCCTTTTCTTAGAGATTTAGAATAGAGTAAATAGTCAGATGTAAGATAATTTCTAGAAATTTCCATCTCAAGATTGAAAATATATTGGTCTTAATCTTATTCTTATCCAGATCTATTAATATTTGAATACGGAAGAAGAATACTACCTCTTTCTCTTTGATGTACTTTGATAGGTCTCAGGATACAAAAGCCTAGACGTAGAAGACACTTCAGACTTTAGCTTGTGAATTCTAGTTTTATACCCATGTGAAATAGATGCATTTTTGGGTTGATTTAGTTTTATTTTTAATGAAATGCATTTTGCTTTCAGTTTTATGAACTTATAGGAATAATTTTATTTCGATGAACCAACCAGTCGGTTACAAGCAACAAACTAGAATGAGGAAATTCAAATTATACAATTTTTGTATTTAAATTTTCATTTATTAGGGCTCTAGGGCTATACGGACTCGAACCGTAGACCTTCTCAGTAAAACAGACCAAACTTTTTATTATCAAAATGATCTGAACTGTTTCAAAGACCCAACATGCATTTTTTGTGCATTGGGCTCTTTCATTAACTGATATAAATATCAGCAAGTCCGCCATATTTTTAATAGAAAAATAAGGAGATGGCTCCATGTGCTCTGAGTCATTATTTGAATTCTGATCCAGGAACACTACCAAAGTGTTTCAAAGGGGTTATCTTGACGTAGGTTTGCCTCTGGCCTAGATTAACCTAAGTTAGATGAAGTCTCTATCGCTCTGCTTAAAAATAAAATATGAAACTTCATACACCTTAAAGTTCATAGGACGAAAAGAGATTTTTGAGGTCCTTATACTCATTATGCCTAGCATTGAATAGACTGGGTATTCACCTTATCAATATCTCAAATCAACGGTAGTCTGTTTGGCACCTGAAACCCTTTGTCAGGCTATTGTTCCCTCAAAGTTATGGAGTAAGACATCGATTTCTCAATAAAATCAATTCTGTTGATTGCATGATGGACTCCCCTGAAAAACATTGGCGCACGTGTAAACGTGCTCTACCTAACTGAGCTATAGCCCTTAGTGCTTGTGATACATATTTTATCATGTAGATAATTTCTTGTCAAGATGAATATTCCATGATCCAAGATCATAGCTCTTTGATCTGTTTGAGTGGTATTGCTTATAAGTAATATGATTTATAATCAATCGATGGGATATCCCATTTACAAATCTCGGCAGATATTGGCGAATGGTAGACATTCTGTTGATCATTATTAAGGATGCCCATCAGATATTTTACATTCGTTGCATCAGATATAAATTGTTTGGTGTGTTCAATAAAAGTCCAGGAGAGCTGAAACAAATTACCTATTCTGTGAGTAACCTGCTCGGCATGTTTAGGCGAATTCTACCTGATGACGATGGGCGAACGACCAGACATTGACAAAATCAAAGATTTTTCGATCATCCCAAGGATTCGAAGAATCGTCCTTAAGGTCTTTTCATTTCATTATGCATTCTGAAGTTCGCCAACCTTCTGAATATTAGAGTTCGCATACCAAAGAAGCACTGATTCAGAATAAATTATTGCTATTTTGATCTATTCTGGTTATACGATCAGTGAATTAGATGAAGATCAAGAGTCAATTCAACCTTGGAATAAAATAAATAGTTTTCTTTGACACTCAGTTACCATCTTTCGATATTTAGGCGAACCGGAAAAAAAGATAGTAAAGGATATCTTTACATATTTTATGAATGAATAAATCATCTCCTTAATATATCTTGAAATATAATGAAAATTCATTTCAAAATAAAATAAAATTCAATTCAATTATAAATAAAGAAATCTTTAAAATAAAAAAATTCTAATCTGAAATAGAAAATATTTCTCTTTTATGAGTATTGCTGTAAAAATAGATAACAAAACTTAAATTCAGATTTTACGAGTCCACAATAGGAATAGATTACTAAAAAATTAGAACAAGAATTCGTCTTGTTTGTATATCAGGATCATAAACAATTTCCAAAATCAGTTTATAATTCTGTAGACTGGAATTATTTCATAATTCAAAAAATAGAATTTTTTCATCTACCTCAACACAACACAAAAAACAACAGGCGATATCATCATCGAATAAATTTTTTTTATCTTTTTATATCTATACCTTCACAAATCTTATTATATTTTCATAGAAAGGAATATTTTGAATTCTACATGCTTCATATCAAATTCTACTAGTTTTTATCTGTGCTTACATCGGAGATATCTTCGTTAAATTTTTTATTTATAAATTTTACGAAAGTTCAAAAATTTCTTTCAATTCGTCATAAATGAATAATAGAAAAAGAATATCTCTTTGATCTATATTTGTTTTGTACAATTCTTTTCTTTGTATCGGTTTCCAGAGGTAAATGAATAATTATAGAATGGATTAAATCTAAACAGATCGAGGATAAATGGAATTTTTTGATAAGACTTTCATCAATGTATCAATTTGAATAATTCCTAACTTCAAAGAGGATTTACCTATTACAGAGATGGTGCGATTTGATTCTTTTTATTATTTACGGAGACTATATTATTCGGGATCGGGATAGGAATTTGAATAAATTATAAACTGGCATGAAAGGACAATTCCTTGATCGTCGCATCCTCATGATTTCAATGCAAGATGCTATGTTTCAATTATAAATTCTATTTGATGCGAAAGGCTATACCTGCTGTTCTACTACTAGTAATAGGACATAACATGCATACAGATTAAAGAAACATCGAAGTAATTATATATTTATCAGGAATAGGACTAACAAAATAAGAAAATGTTTTTAATAAAAATCATCACTTTTGTGTTTCTAGAAATTGAAAGGAACAAAAATTTGTTGGTTTCATTTTTCTAGCTTTGGATAATGAAGTAGATGCAAAATAGAACAAAATTTTCATAAAATTACTGTCTTTCTTCATAATGAGAATATTCAGAAATCATCATATTTTCAAAAACATGTAAAAGAAATGAAAATTTAAAGCTGAAAGATTCTTTTCATTGAAATTCTTCAGAATCCGATTATATGAATTTTAGATTTTGATCCCATCAAGAATATGAAAAGCTACGTACGGAAGAATTTGATGAACTGAAATTTCTTATGAAAGTACGGAAATTACCAATGTTCTTCAATAATATGGCAATTATCTACACAACGCATTGCTGACTATCTGACTATGAAAGAAAAGGAAACAAGGATCAAATCACTAGTAGAAATACTATGTCAAAAATTCAATTCTATAGGCTTTTAAAGGATCGAACGACCAAACAACGATTTTTATCAGCTGTGAGAACCAAGCACATAAAAAACATAGAAGTGTGAAGAAAGAATATGCCTAGCTGTTTTATTCTATGGATAAAGGATCATTCTAAAGATAAGCAGCTGCTAAAATAATCAATAGCGAGGGCACATAATAATAACTGCTTACTTATGTCATGATGTGAGACAGAAGCGTTGGAATCAAATTTAATAAGTCGATTACTATTTAATAAGGTAAGAGTGCAGTTGGACAGATCTAAGAAAGGTGGTAAGTCTTTTCTTTCTTATGAAGGAAAGTCAATTCAAAATTCTATATAAAGATATGAGACTATGATTTTCTAGAAAATATTGAGGATAGACAGAAACTTATTGAGTAATATTTGAAATGCACAATTCATAAACCTTTCAAGATTCATGGTAGATTCTTGGAAATTACCAATTCTTAGTCATTGAGATTCATGGTAATTCGGATTAATATTTAGGTATAGAATTACCTCCTTTTTCTCCTACTTTCGTTAATGATTGAAGTTTTTCAAATTTGAAGTGTTAGGTCTAATTCCTATTACTTTGGCTGGATTATTCGTAACTGCATATTTACAATACAGGCGTGGTGATCAGTTGGACCTTTGATTAATTAATATCTCTTTTTTGATTGACCTCCTACTTTCGTTAATACAAGGAACAGAAATATTCAAGTTAGTGAAGCTATTTCACGATCTAAGAATAAGAAGGATGAAATCACGCTCTTTTGATTTGAATTGGGTTTTAGACCACGTTCTACCTTTCTTAACAGAAAGATTTCTTATCAAAAGAAGACCTTTTAACCCCAATACATCTTTGAATGAAAGATCTTTATATATTTTTCCAATTTGAATCGACCTCAATTAATCCCTCGTTACTGCTCAACGGAAGTAATAGGTAGGGATACAATTAAATATCTGTGACATTTTGTAAAAACAAAGAAAAGAACTGCAGACTAAAGTTCAATTAGGGATAGTGAAATGGCTGTGGGGTCTGTCTGAACAGATTGAATATGAAATGTAAATGAAATACTCTATATTTAATTTTAGTCTTATTTCTGCAGCAATTTTAATATTGTAAATTAGAAAAGGATTGCGTTATACAATCGATAACTTTGGATACATTGATACATATATGTATTACCGTATTTATATATTACCAAAGAAGGGCCCTTTGATGGAATTGAAGGAAATAAACTAAACCGACCTTGCGATCAGGATCGCCAGAAAATATAGTTTTGAACAAATATTATTAACAATCTTTGAAACAAAAGAAGGTACTATTGCAATGCGACTCGTAAACTTTGTTACCTTGTATGACCCAAACAATTTAGCCGAGGACTCAATGATTATCGTTCGCCGAACCAGAAGTAAAATTTCTTCGGGTGGATCACATAAAACGCGAGTTCTTTGGTCGAAAAAGAAATCATTTCTCAAGAACACCAGCTAAAGTGACTACCACCTTTTT
>JAINUU010000028.1:0-2500 GCA_020205605.1 Panax ginseng
TTTAAGAGTTTCTGAATGAAGAAAATATCGAAAGAAACCAGTTCAATATAGCGAATAGCGTGAGTAACTTTCAAATGAATGGTGGAAATAGCAAAGGGAAAAAAGCATTGGATTTCAGCGGCAGATGTAAACGTGAAGAAAAGTACTGAGCAAGGTCATTAGCGACTACACGCGACTCCTTTGTCTTGGAGGAAGGAGAAGAGGCTACTGCCGAAAGACAGGGGAAAGCTAAAGAAAGATAGGAAGGCGAACTTCTTTAAAACAGAAATGGAAAGAGCAGGCAGACGATAGCTAACTTATAGGCTGTCTTTCTACTACCAATACTATCCTATGTAAAACAGGGGCGCCTTCTCTCAGGCTCTAAGATACAAATCGTAAAATTCTAATGAGATATGATTTAGATTTCAGCCTATTCTGAAAGAAAAGGTAGAGAGGCTTCCTGCTTTTTAGAATGAAAGTCCTGGCTGCTTACGCCCTTCGCTCCCCGCGTTGTCCAGGAAGTTGACTCTAGTTCTCGTCCTGGGATTAATAGCTTAATAAAGAATTGAAGTGAAGGGTCGTATACTCAACACAAAGGTCTCTAAAAGCCGCCTATCCACCGTTTGATTGAGAGTTGATATCTATCATTAGAAGTGGCTCCTTTACCGTCAACAAAAGGAGTGAAAGAATCAATATCTAGTTGGTTTCGAGTGAAAGGTAAGGCTCGGACTCTACTTCCGGGGACGTGGAAGCGATAGCGCATCACGCGTTGGTATGGAGATCGGCCCAGAACAAGTGTACCCTCTTCAAAAGATTATACAATCCTCGAGTGATGACATAATGATTGCCGATACCAAGGTTGCTGAGGTATGTTAAACCCATGGAAGAATCGCAAACGATTATCTCGAAGAAATCCCTTGTTTCTTTTAAGGGTGCTTGCGAGTTGCCAAACGTTTTCTTATTAATAATCATAAGGTTGACAGGATGGACATTGGTCATTGTCAATCCATTGATAAATTGTGTAATGGCTACGTAAGCGCTTTCGTCTTTAGAAGTTAGGTTGTTCCTTTAGGAACTCCTTCCGACTTAGAAGGGTGGTGGTTACCATGTCTATTCTAAAATTCATTGGTGATTCGTGCCCAGACTCTCTAGTCTTAGCTCGATTATCTAGAAGATG
Source organism: Panax ginseng (assembly GCA_020205605.1). Lineage (NCBI taxonomy): Eukaryota > Viridiplantae > Streptophyta > Magnoliopsida > Apiales > Araliaceae > Panax > Panax ginseng. The sequence goes on from JAINUU010000028.1 coordinate 1,157, forward strand.
GAAGAGGCATTGGCCTGTGGGTCCGCTGCTGAGTGAAGGCCCTTGCTGGCCTGTCGATCCATCCTTCTTTACTTACTTACGCTATTTCTGACTGAGGGCTTAGATCGGAGAGGCAGGAATTTGAGCTGGGGTATATGACTGGGTTCATCAACTCTTGGTATTCTTTACCAGTTAAGCCCTCAGGGGGGAAAGAAAGCTGTAGCAAGCAGAGGTGCGGAGCTACTCGACGATAGGACAGATTACTCGGCGGAAGACTAAGGCAGAGATCTTCTGAGCCAGGTTTTAGACTTAGAAAGGAGCGAAGGGGCGCTGCTGATAGCTGGTAGTGAAGTTCGAAAGGAAGAGAGATCGTTCCAGTCAGAAGTGGGTTCCTAGCTCGACAAAGAAGTTCGGAATTTCAAACAGAGATTCGAAGAAGAGAGCTAAGGAAGACGTTTCAGCCAGAGTCTCAACTAATAAGGAAGGGGTTATCGACCGAGTTAGCTCGACCTTAAGGGAGAGGAGCGAAAAAAAATACTCTCTCTTTAGGGCTCATGGGTCTATCTTCGCTACGTGGCCCAGCTACCAAACTACCAAAGCTAGCTCGTTCGAGTCCCTTTCCCAAGCAGCTCTCCCCTTGCTATGATGATTTATTCTTCCTAAAATCTAAGGTTTTTGGAATAGGAGCTACTTGGCCTTCTATTCAGGGTATTCAGGCTCAGGGTTATTCTCCCAGGGGAAAGTAACTATGAGGAAAGGAAGTGTGCACCAAGCAATGAAGGAAGACTCCTTTACATAACCCGGCAATATAATAATCATTCCTTCTGGAAATAAGTACTCTAGTTTCTCCGATGTAGACAGGCATGCAAGGGAAAGGATGAGTGGGCGTGAACCAACACAGCAGGAGAAGGATGAAACAGTTTGAATAGAAGACTCCGAAACTCTCTCTCTATACATGCTATGAGATCTAAGACACCTAGAAAAAGGAAGTAAAAGAGCATTTCTTGAACTGATTAGATCGAATCTCTCTCCTTCTGGAGCAGCCTTGAGCTGCGTTTTTCCTCCGTAATTCAATACGACAGCAGCAAACTCAACTTATGCAATAAAAGCAATTCAGCTTATGAAAAAAGACCTTTAGTCAAGCTGGCCCGCTTCCCTCGCGAGGTTTGGCTATGCTCTATAACTGGCTTCTCGGAGAAGAATGTAACCGAGCACCCATGGCATGATGTTTTAAGATAGGTCCTAGCACGGTTTGCTAAGCATGGTGTTAGCATGGCGTTCCAAGACCAAACCTGATGTGTTCTCTTCATATTGTTAACAAAAAAGAAAGACGGAAAAAAGGTGCAATTTTGCAGTGAAAGTTGG
>JAINUU010000028.1:10000-12500 GCA_020205605.1 Panax ginseng
TTGCAGGCATCTCATCGTTATCCGTCGGTCGGAACAGGCCTTATCAATCTAGTTTCACTTTTTTCTTCTAAGTAGCCCGTAATTGAATGAGACAAATGGGAATTCATATCAGCCCCCACAGGTTGAAAAAGACTCGTCCCCTCACAAATAGGCTAGATCGAAGCCAACAACATCAATAACACAGGTTCAGAGCGCATCAAGTGAAAGAACTGAGACGAAAGGGGCCTCGCGTGCCTCATGTAGTGGGGTCTTCCTGGGCAAGGCGACTTGTCTTTTGTCTGACTGGTCTAACATTTACTTTTTGTTTTGGTTACATGCTATGCTATAATTTTTATACAGGCTCTATAGGTGAAACTCTACCACAACTGGTGGAGTCTTTACCGCAGCTGGTAAGTGAAAGTGTACCTCGTCTAGCCGAAATACTTGGGATTTCTTCAGGGCGCGCAGCTGTACCCGATGCAGTTGATTTGATAACTGTGATAGCTCCCTCTCCGTCAGAGGGGTTGGTCATGCTTTGGAAGATACTTCAGCCGGTTCTCGTAGTCAATTGTTCATTTCGCCTCTTCACGGCGACCATTGTTCAATTCTAATCTAATAGGAAGCCTGGCTGTCGTCGGTGGCAGCCATCTGGATCCCTCCGCTGTTCCTACGTTGTTGGTAGGTCTCGTCGATTGATAGATTTGGTGCTAGGTTTTTTTGAGAGTGGATGGCTCCGTTTCCAACCCTAAGCACAGGTTCGATTCCCGTGTCTCTTTCGATCATTAGATCATTAGTGCAACAACAAGTACCTACGATGACTCTTTTCGGAGAAGTAGCTGTAGGGCGCCGCTCGCACACTAAGTGTCGCTGGTAGCTGGCAAAATGGAAAAAAAAGTTGCAATGACAGTTTCGTTGTGAGTATAAGTGTTCGGTAGATCAGCTTTGTATAGAATTGAATTCTGCTTTTTATGTCCTTAGGAAAGGTGGAACTTTTCTGAAGCCAGACTCCTCGAGATAGAATCCTCAATTCTAAATGAAACGTACCGCTTCTCTTATCCTTCTTTGTCAACCTTGAGGCGAGACCCGCTCGGCTAAGCATGAACCTCGTGTATTATGGCTGGGCAAGTCTGCAGACGTGCCCTATTTTCTCGCTCCTCTTCGGAGGATAGTTTAGTGTCAATAGCATTAGCTCGAGTCATTTCTAAACGCCTCCAATCCTGCCTTTACTATAGCGAGAGTTCGTTTGGTCTTCGTGGGGGCGTGGATGATCGCTCTTTCTACGGTTCATTACTCAGCTGGGGTCCGTGTGAGATGGCATATAGGCTAGACCTTTTTTCCCTGCCTTTATCCATAAGAGAGAAGCGCAGCCGCCCTCGTTCACTAGGGAAAATCCAGAATCGCATCTCTCATGGCCATGCGGTAGTAGCCGGACCTGAACCTAGCCTTGAGGGCTGATCGCAGGGCATTCCTAAATTTTAGCTAAAGCTAATCCCGTTCCATAAGATGATGATCGTACTCCTTCCTTTTCAACTACTCTTCTTTTCTTCTCCTTTGGTCAGGCAAGTTAGAGGCTCCCTTCCGTTGGATTGGGCATCAGCGTACGGCCTCTGGCGGCTTAACGCCTCCGTTGGCTAGCTAGTCGTCTTGCTTCGCTTCCGTCGGTGAACAATGATTATTGCCTTGGTTTTTTGGACTCGAGTTAGCGAGTAGGTTAGGCATTCGCGTAGCAACCGTCCTTAGGTAAAACCTTATTTCGCCGGGCTATGCACCTCTATTCTATGGGTGGAGTCAAGTTCAATGCGCATCATCCCACCCAAGAAGCTCTTAACAAGTGAATCAGAACAAAGAGGAGATATTTCCTAAGATAAGATAGGATTTTGGCAGAGATTCAGGTATGCCACAAGGTATGCCAATAGCGTGAAAGCACTACTTCCGACTTGAATGATGTAGTTGCTTCGACCTCTATTTGTCGAGATTAAGTTGGTGTTCAGTGTACCCTCAAGGTACAATACAAAATTTCAAGGAACTGTCTTTCTTCAGCACGAAGTTAGTTGATCGAGAAAGCAAGGACCCATAGAGCAACGCCATGAGTAGATCGAAATGGTCTCATGAAGCCGGTAATCCTTTGTCCAAGATCCTCTCGGACTGTTGAAGAAGGGCAGGTCAAGCTCTCGCGATAGCTAACATTTAGTATCATGTTTTGAAAAAGAGCTAGCTCTCATTGCTATGGTATATGTTCAAGTGTCGTTGCTGCCTGGTACCAACCACCCACCTGTAGCCCACGGTAAGATGCGATCGAAGGGCAGGCACCTTTTCGAACGCCTTTAGTGGGTGGCTAGCACAAGTGCTGCTTGGGCTCCAAAGTGTGTTTATGATGGGTTCCAAACCTCCGCATGCTACTTACTTTTGAAGCCCTCTCTCATGCCATGCGATCGTAGCATATCTAGGCATAGCGGAAAGCAAGGTCTCGGACATAGGAAGAAAACAAAAGACTAGTAGTCAAAAAAGCAACCTGAACAAA
>JAINUU010000028.1:17500-24486 GCA_020205605.1 Panax ginseng
TTGCTGGAGTGATGGGCACATGCTTCTCAGTACTGATTCGTATGGAATTAGCACGACCCGGCGATCAAATTCTTGGTGGGAATCATCAACTTTATAATGTTTTAATAACGGCTCACGCTTTTTTAATGATCTTTTTTATGGTTATGCCGGCGATGATAGGCGGATCTGGTAATTGGTCTGTTCCGATTCTGATAGGTGCGCCTGACATGGCATTTCCACGATTAAATAATATTTCATTCTGGTTGTTGCCACCAAGTCTCTTGCTCCTATTAAGCCCAGCCTTAGTAGAAGTGGGTAGCGGCACTGGGTGGACGGTCTATCCGCCCTTAAGTGGTATTACCAGCCATTCTGGAGGAGCAGTTGATTCAGCAATTTCTAGTCCTCATCTATCTGGTGTTTCATCCATTTTAGGTTCTATCAATTTTATAACAACTATCTCCAACATGCGTGGACCTGGAATGACTATGCATAGATCACCCCTATTTGTGTGGTCCGTTCCAGTGACAGCATTCCACTTTTATTATCACTTCCGGTACTGGCAGGGGCAATTACCATGTTATTAACCGATCGAAACTTTAATACAACCTTTTCTGATCCCGCTGGAGGAGACCCCATATTATACCAGCATCTCTTTCGGTTCTTCGGTCATCCAGAGGTGTATATTCCCATTCTGCCTGGATCCGGTATCATAAGTCATATCGTTTCTACTTTTTCGGGAAAACCGGTCTTCGGGTATCTAGGCATGGTTTATGCCATGATCAGTATAGGTGTTCCTGGATCTCTTGTTTGGGCTCATCATATGTTTACTGTGGGCTTGAGACGTTGATACCCGTGCCTACTTCACCGCAGCTACCATGATCATAGCTGTCCCCACTGGAATCAAAATCTTTAGTTGGATCGCTACCATGTGGGGGGGTTCGATACAATACAAAACACCCATGTTATTTGCTGTAGGGTCCATCTTTTTGTTCACCATAGGAGGACTCACTGGAATAGTTCCGGCAAATTCTGGGCTAGACATTGCTCTACATGATACTTATTATGTGGTTGCACATTTCCATTATGTACTTTCTATAGGAGCCGTTTTTGCTTTATTTGCAGGATTTCACTATTGGGTAGGTAAAATCTTTGGTCGAACATATCCTGAAACTTTAGGTCAAATCCATTTTTGATAACTTTTTCGGGGTGAATCCGACCTTCTTTCCCATGCATTTCTTAGGGCTTTCGGGTATGCCACGTCGCATTCCAGATTATCCAGATGCTTACGCTGGATGGAATGCCCTTAGCAGTTCTGGCTCTTATATATCCGTAGTTGGGATTTGTCGTTTCTTCGTGGTCGTAACAATCACTTCAAGCAATGGAAACAACAAAAGATGCGCTCCAAGTCCTTGGGCTGTTGAACAGAATCAACCACACCGGAATGGATGGTACAAAGTCCTCAGCTTTTCATACTTTTGGAGAACTTCCAGCTATCAAGGAGACGAAAAGCTATGTGAAGTAAAAAGAAAATACAAATGAAAGCAAAGAGAACCGGGCTTTTCTTTACTAAGATGAAAGGGATAAAGAGGAAAGTGTCAGGGCTAAAAGTAAGGATCAGGAAGCTAAAAAAAAAAGCCTTCTTATTTACGTCATCTTTCGTAGTAATTCGTAATTGCGGACCCATTGCTACTAAGAACCTAACAGAACTTTTCAATCTTAACCTGCTTCCTGGGCTTGGCTTGAAGAGATCCTACATCGAGAGAGGTCAGTCTCTGCCTTATTAGTCAGTTGGTTGAAGATTCTTTTTCCGCTTCGAGGAATCCTATATTATCTACTTTCTATGTACTCTTTGCCTTTGGAGAACATCGCTGCTATGCTAGATTTGAAGATCGATCTCAGGGGGGGATCTAAGATCTAAGATTCTTGCATAACTTCATTTAATCGAATTGGGTTCAGACTGCTTAATAAAGTAAGGCCCCAGAGGGCAAGGGAGATGGTATCCTATCGATTTGATCTCTATGTACTGCTCAAGCTCATCCCTAAGGGACGGCCCTAGTTATCAAAGAAAATTTTCCGATGAGAGAGATTGCACAGAAGGAGTCCTTCTTTTGAAGGGTGCTCCTAGTAGTCTTCCCAACCAAAATCCCACCATTATTACATCTTTAATTCCTTTTAGACTTCTTTCCAGCAGCCTGATGCTTGCCTCCATCCGATTCGCCCTCAAAGAAAGGAGAGCATGTCAATATGCCAAGGTAGAAATATTCTTTCTGTTTTGCTTGGTAGGAAATGAAAGCCAAGCACCTTTCCTTTTCGTAGGGACTCTCATCTCAAGCCTCTAAAACTCTAAAGTATAAATTGGATGTATGTAACCCTGGCAGAGGAATTACTTTTATTTTGAATTACTACTATCAATCAAAGATCCTATGCCCAAGAATAATGGCAGAAGTTCTTCCAAGCCCACATTCTGTATGGGATCATTCCATACAGCTATAATAAGAGGTGAGATTCAATATGGTCAGGGAAGGATGTGAAGCTCTAAACCTGACAAGAGGATGGGCAGGCTGGGATAGGACTTCTCGGCATGGGGATAGTTTCTCCTTGTGTGAAGACATTCTAGTATAGAAAGCTTTTATTTCATATATTATACAGAGGGTCATATGGTTGGGCTATTAAGGATAAGGAGAACAATAGCCCTGGATAGTTGCTCTGTGCCTAACATACGCTCTTTCCACACAAAATGAATGTACGCGGATCCATAAGAAGGAGGAGTCTAAAGACTTCCTCCCGAATAAATAGGTCCTAGAAGTTGCACTAAGAAAGAGAGGGCTTTAGGCTATTGATTGAAGCTTAGGTCATGCTAATAGGATGGCTGGGCTAGATAACTTCCTTCCTTACCCTCCCATCCCTAGGTCAAGTTCAAGAGAGATTTGCTTAATCCTTCCTATCCTTTTATGAAAAAGCTTCCCCTGCCCTTGGCTAGGACGCTCATTTGGCTGAATCCCCTTCCCTTCATAGCACAAGAGATAGAAAGACGTAGGCCTTTCGAAAAAAGCTTTTAACGGAATGGATATGGATGCCTTTCCGACTATTCAATTAATGCTAAAGCAAGAAGGGCTAGTCCTATAAGAGTTCTGAAAGGAGTCGTTTTGGAGGGCTAGCAAGGTCTATAACTCGGCCTTGATTTAACTACCTGCATTGATTGACTTCCTCTCTCTTGAACCACTTTGCCAAGGCGAGAGCCTCAATCTAGGTAGAAAGGCAGGGCTTCTTTAGAAGTGTCCTAGAAAGCCCCTACGATCAATAGAGGAAAAAGAGAGAGAATGAGAGAACGAACCTGGCTTGGTAGTGAAATTTTTCAAAAAGCCAATCTTATCCCCTTGAAAGGCTCTCACCCTATTCTGACTTAACCGAAAAACTAAGGCTGAACTCTTGCAAAGACAGCTCACACTGGCAAAGACTAGAGAGTGATTACGCCAATGATGAAAGAGAAAGTTATCGCCATTACTCTTCAGCCAAGGAATGCTACTCCTGAGGGCGTGGAAGCCCGAGAGAGTGAAGTCACTTCAACAGTTGAGCCAACAGGTAAAGGAATTACCCCTTCCTTTCTCGAGAACATGGCAGTTCGAGAAAATCATTCTATCTTGTTGTTTTCAGGGGGAGCTATTGAAGTCACTGAGAGTCGAGAAGATACCTCTAGTCATTCTCTACCAACTCCTTTCACAGCTAGAATTCCATATCTTTCTTTATTGGCCTATTAGAGCAGGTTATGGCATTCCTGTCTGTAAATGCATGCTTCTTTGATCGGCCCGTTCTGCCATAAGTACCTCTCCTTCAGCTAGGCCTTTATTCGACGGCTTGGGAAAAGAACTTCACCGCTCATGGTCTTCCTACTGCTTCGGGTTTACCACTATAAGGGCTAATGGCTCTCTTTCCTTTTATTACTTAAACTGCTTACTGAAAGTATAGATTGAAGCCCCTTGACTAGTAAGGGACTACGAGCAACTCGCACTAGCCATAACAGCAACAGAAGTGTGATTCCTCATCCGCTTCCCTAGCCGGAAAATAAGGACTTTCTTCAAGCCAGGAAGAGCAAGAGTACCGCCCGATAAGAACGGAAAGAGCAAGAAGGATTGAAATCATGAACTCCTTTCCTTTATTATTATTAGTAGGAAAGCTTGACTGAACTAACGCTTTCTATACTATATAAGAGTTGCACCAGAAAGATCTCTTTTTCAAAGGAACCCTCCTTATCCTATCAGTCCATTGGCTAGAGCAATATATTCTAGATTGAAATAAGAAAAAATTGGGTTTAAATCCTTCGCGTATTAGGAACCAGCCCGGTGTTTAGCTATGTATAGGACTTTTCTTGGGATGACTGATTGACTGTAATGGGAATGAGTAGCCCTTACCTAAACAAGCGAGCACAATAGAGCTTACAGTTGTCGTCTATCTTCGCTCGATCACCGAACCGTCAGTCTTAACAGACTGCCTTGAATCAGTCAGCAATTTGTCCAGAAATCTGTAGTGGAATAGTCTCACCAGCCCGTAGAATAGTCCAGTAGTGGGTGAGTAGAGTCTGTGCTTTGGTGGGCACCGGACAGCACAGCAAGAAGCTTCTCGGCCGCCCTATCGAACACGAGATGAGAGTATACAGTACGCGTAACTAACAGGTATCGGCAATAGTTAAATGAGCGAGGTCAGGCTCAACCAACGACACCTGGTCTGGATCAGAGCAGCAGTGTTGACCTTCTTACTTCCCTTCTTTTTGAACCTATGTCCTTTTTCTTGCTATCCTCGAAAAGCTTCTCCCCCTTTTCCTTCCCAACCTCCTACTTTCCGGAGCAGAACAATTTCCTGCTATCCTATCAACCGATAAGTCAGCAATAGTCGGAGCTTTGGGCACCGGGCACACAGCAAGAAGTAGCTCCGTCAACACAGCTCTAGGCGCACGCAATCCGCTCAGGAAGAGCACAACTCTAACTAGCGAAGCGATCAGCTCAATTGAAGAGAGGGCGCGGTGGGCATAAAATGATTCGATTTCATTTCTTGCCTGTTGCACTCCGTGATAACAAATTTCATTTGGATTCGGCTATCGATGTTGATTTATATAAGTCTATTTATAAGGATTTCATAATGAATGGACCCTTAATGCAAAGTTATCAAATGCTGGAACAGGTATGGTCAATATATCCAGTCCATTTCTTATTATGATACTTTCTGTTTTGCCGAGCCTTGCTTTGGTCTCTGCTTTTATGGTTGTACATGCTCGAAAATGCCCGTTTCGTTATTAGAGTTTGTACTTTACTTTAGAAAGTCCTCCTCGCCGGAAATAAAAACATAGGAGAAAGGGTATTTCAATCGGCGAGCATCTGTACAGCTAAGCACCGAGCGAAGATTCAGGGGGAGAAGTTCCTTTCTGACGGAGAAGTTTCCTTCTTACCCATATGCTTCACACATGAAGTCTGTCTTCTCCCTTACGTGATAGGGCTCTAAAGCCAAGTGCTTGCTTCAGTTACTGCCCAACGAGTTCGGAAATAGAGCTTTTTGCCCCACAAGGGCAAGTCCAGTGGCAATGAGGAAAGGAAGGACAGCCACGGAAGCTGGTCAGCCTAAGACCGTAAAAGCCCAGTTCCAGTATTAGAGTAAGCAGGGCATGTCATGGGTTTATGGAAGAGGTAACACGTGTACATGAAAACAAGCGGGAGCAGAGCGTAGGAATGGAGCAAGGAGGATAGTAGTCGAAACAAGCACAGAGAGAGCAAAACGAGTTAGGGTTGGTTTGGCCAGTAGAAGCACGGGGAACATATGCACCAGCACGGCATCTAGGTGAGCAGCATATTGGAAGCTGCATCTTTGACGGTTTAAATAACTATCCCAGAAATCCGAAGTAGCGCATGTGAACTGAGAGTCCATACCTTCGTTCTATCACCGCGGGGTGCCGGACCTGCCTTCCCGGAAAGCACTCGCATAGAGATTCTAGGCACTTATCGTGGAGTTAGGCTCGGGAGTGATTGAAGTGTGTTTGTGAACAGTCAGTGGGCGTACTCACAAGTAAGTAGGCTTTGTTCATTTCATGATCATATATGGGCATATGATTAAAAGATTATTTCCACTCGCGAGAAAGTATTACCATTTCTAAAAAATAGCTCAGTAAATTAAATAAACGGTCGAGCCAGCTCTCGCTTCCTAATAAAAAAGAAAGCTAGTTAGGGAGAGGGCTGACGTCAACTAAGGAACCGGACACGGACAAGGATTTGGGGCTTTCACGGGTTCCAAACCTTTCTCTAATAGAAAAGGTCAGCTTTGAAGCCGGCTGCTCTGCTATACTATACTAGTTGTAGGGCGCTAGCGCTTGACTAATAGAATAGAAAGTCAAGGGACTCTATCATGATCTAAAGAATCTACAACCCTCTTTACTGAGCGAGACTCTATCATGATCTAAAGAATCCGCCAAAGGGGCTTCTTCTAACTAGGAGAGTCAGCAAGCTACCGGAAGCGAAGCTTCTGGCTCCCCCTTTTCATTTCCAATTCCTTTTTTTCGTTCTACTTAGGTGGAGCAATCCGAACTCTCGACAGAATATAAAAGAGGACCACAGGCCTGTGTAGACACCTCAACGAACTCATGTGGACACTCCTCAGCCCGAGGACAATCTCTCAAATACACATTAAGATGTTGACCCGTTTTTCTTTTCCTTGCTGATTCCTCTCAATGAAATTTGCCATGTTGCACTAAGTTACTTACGGATGTATGCATGCGGTCCGGGAACACTTTGGGGTGAACACCCATCCGAACAAGTAGGGTCAATAGTTCAGCATTTAGGCCGTAACATTTAGCAACAAAAAGATTTCACCCAAGAAGTGCTCTCGAACCAAGCTAGATAGTCTCCTATCACTAGGCTCACCAACCAACCTGGACTTTTCTTCTTATTATTCCTACCGGATGGGATATCAAAACCATAAAGTTGTTTCCAGCCATGAGTTCCCCTATGACATAAGCGCTCTTGGGT